>JABUQX010029797.1:7500-31406 GCA_015478945.1 Trachelipus rathkii
ATTATTGATGATTCATCTTTGATGAAATCATCTTTGGTGGCTCACTCTACCCTCCATTAAAGAACAGAGTTAATATTAATGTCTTCACCCCTAGTTCACAAGTTAACCACCAGGGCTCAGCATGAGCCCCGCAAAGGCAGCCAACCCCGCACCCGCTGGTTCGTCCCGCCGCGTCCCCGCCCGCCGCGTGCGCCGCAGGCGCAATTTTCGCCGTTCGCCGCCCGCCCGCGTGCGCCCGCAGGCGCAATATTTTCGCGCGAATGAAAAATATATATATATATATTATATATATAATATATATATATATATAGTATATATATATATATATATATTATATATATATATATATTATATTTAATATATATATAGTATATATATATATAATATTATATATATATTATTATATATATATATATATATATATATGTAATATATATCTATATAATAAAATATGACTATAATTCATTCAGTTTTATTTTATACTAAACTTTGTATTAAAGACATTTTCGCGAACGCTAAAACTGTAACTCATTACAGTCCTATTATTAAACACATATATTTATTAACATTATTTTTACTTAATACTTTTTCTTAAAGAAATTAATTGTATAAATTTTAAAATTGTATGGTAAGAAGAAAAAACCAGAGTGTCTGTTATATAATCATTTTATTTACTAACAGTTGTAAACAAATATTTATTAACAACATAAAGTGCTTTACAATACCTTAAAGCAGTAAATTCAGTAATCAATAGAGGTGTTATCTAATACCTAAGGGATTAGTTATGCTTTTGTTTTTACGTTTTAACCTGCTTTAAAACCTCATGTTTTACTTGCTTAACTCATATGTTTTATCTGCTTTAGCCTCACTATTTATTACATTACATACCTTAAAAGCAGTAAATCAGTATAAATAGAGGTGTTACCTAACACCAATGGGGGATTAGTATGCTTTTGTTTTAACTTGCTTTTCTATGTTTAAACTTTCCTGCTTTACTGCTTTAACTTTCTGCTTAACTGCTTTAACTCATATACATTACATACTTAAAGCAGTAAATCAGTAAAATCAATAGAGGTGTTACCTAACACCAAGGGGATTAGAATGCTTTTGTTTTACTGCTTTACTGCTTTTAATTAATGTTTTATTGCTTTAACTCATGTTTTACTTGCTTTAACTCATATGTTTTAACTTGCTTTAACTCGTATATTTTATATTAACCATTATGTTTTTTCTTTTATTTGTTTTAATACTTTTTTTATTTTTATTCTTTTTATTCTTTTATTTTATTTTTATTATTTTACTTTTATGTATTTATTTTATTTTTTGTTTAATATTTTTATTTTTACTCTCCTCACTCGTCCTATTCTTTTTATTTTATTTTTTATTATTTTACTTTTATATTATTTTTTATTTTTTCTTATTTTATTTATTATACTTAGTGTTATTTACTTCATGCCTATTGTTTATTTATTTAGAACACACGTCACACCCCTAATACACGTTTACTCAATCCACACACACAACACACACACACACACACTTACACTTATTACAACAATTCACTATGGAAACTTATTAACAACATTTCACTATGGCACTTATATTTACCCATAGCACTTACATTTAACACTTAATACACACACACACACACACACACACACCACACAAAAACTTTTATTATTTTTACTTACACTCACACACAGATTTACTTACATCACTACAGATTAACTACCTCACACACAAGATTTACTTACACACAGCACAGATTTTACTTACACCACACAGATTTCTACACTACATCAGATTTAACTTACAGCACCCACACAGTTTTAACTTACACTCACACACAGATTGATTACTTACACGTACACTCACTTACACATATAAAAGGTATAATTTATTAAAACATTTTTAATGTTTTAATTAAGCACGGTAATTTATATTACTCATTCAAATATAACTAAAATTATTTCAAGTTTCTTAAAACTTCTATAATAAATCAATCATTATCTTTGAACAAAGAATTTATTATTAACTGTTAATACTTTTTGTTTATAAATTTTATAACTATCAAGGTTTAAAATAACTTTTACTAAAATTTTATGAAATTTTATTCAAAACATATATTTTTTTACGTACCCTAAAGCAATAAATCAGTAAGGTCAGCCCTAGCACCCCTCTACACCAAGCTATGTCACGTTTTGTTTCTAATTGACTTACTGCTCTTATCATCATCTTTAGCCATTGTAATAAGTATAAAAATACAAAATAAGTTCTTCTGGCTAACAACATGTATTTTATTAAAATCTTTTCAAAGTTCTTATTTAAAAATAAAACGACGCTCCTTCCAATAATATTATTCGGTCGATGTTAACTAAAAATATTTCAAAGTTTTTTAAATAATTCGGATTTTCTTTATTTTATTATTATTATTATTATTATTATTATTATTTATAATATTTTATTATTATTATTATTATTATTAAATCTAATGTACATGTGACAATCCATCACGAGAAAACACAAAAACCCGCACTCCTTACAGACGAAACTGAACTCTCTCTGTAAAATGTGTTGTAGGATAACCCTTTTTGTATCCCGGGGCGATTTAGGCTTATTCCAGGTCAAATTATATTTCAAACTGACCTTTTTCTGTAAAATGTGGTGCAATAACTACGTTAGGCCTAAATTTAGGCCTAAATGTCAAGGAATAAGCTTTTTGTTATCACAGGTGCGGATTTAACCTTAATAACCCAGGTACAAGGTAAATTCCAGCTAATAGACATAAGAATCGAGATCAATGTTATTTAACATTATAAATAATATTTCAAACTGAAACATGATGGATCGGTAAGATCCTTTGAGCAGGTAAGAAGGAAATGTTTACCTTTCTTGTGAGTGGACGGAGTAATCCTTATCTCTATATGACCTCGTATGTATTGGTCGAGAATTCAAATTTTATGCGTCTTTTTGGTTTTAAGGTAATGAAAAAACATTTTTTTCATTCTGAGCCCAAGTTTTGTTATTTAAAACTCTTAACATCCCAATTGAGGAGGCATCTAGGCCAATAAAAATAAGGATAATAAAAACTTTACTATATAATTAGAAATTTAATAATCATTAACTTACAATGATTTATATATATAAGAGTGTTAAATATATTTACAATGGTTTTATATATATATATATATATATATATAAGGTTCACATTAAATATAATACAGGAATATTATTATATATAACATTTCCACATACATTTTACACATGATGTTTACGCCTATTTTATATTAAAACTCTCTAAATCTTTGCAAATATGCCAATCATTTATATCATTATCGATGATATAGTTTCGTATCTCAGTAATACCTTCAGTTAACACATATGTAAAAAGTTCCCGCTCAGATATCATAGTATATTTACATTCTGGATCACCTGCATAAATACTTTCCTGCCATTGGTTTCTAAGTAGATAAATGAATTTCTGTACGTCTATAGAACTTAGGAAGCGATCGATGATGTACGTAGGATCATCAATCAGGGTTTTCTTAAATGCGTAGTATTCTTGGTATAACATGTAATGAATTACGGTTACGTAATTAGATAACACATATGTCTTCTTCATCTGTATTAACATTCGCTTACGTACCTCTAACATATATTTCATCTGTGGTAGGCCTGAAATGTAGAATCCAAATGATGTAGGTTCAAATACTGCTGTTTCATTATTTCTCTCCCATAATCTAACTTCCAAACTGATTATGTTTTGATGTTTATAAAATGCTAGAGTAAGTTGTTTATCGCTGGTTTCTTCGCACACAGGTTAATAACTGTTTCGGTCCAGTTTAAAGCTGAACTTGGTTTAAAGTATTCTGTAAGCCACTCTTCAGTGTGATTACATATACAAAGTAATTCATCTGGACTCACGAAAATACGCTTGGTATTATAACAGGGTGATTGGGTAGCACACTTAAAAAATTCAAATCCATCGGGTTTTCTTTTATATAAGAATGAAACCCTACTTCGGGGGATCTTGATTTCCCACTGGATAATGTCTTGGATTGAGGTATACTTGTTAAGGTGTAATTCATGATATACCAAAAATTTTAAAAGTGGGAAAATAGAACCACTTTTTTTACAAACCAAGAGAGCTTGTGCACCGCTTAAGAGCTAAAACGAGTATGAATTTTAAAAATGAGTTGGGTCTAAAACACGCTCCCAATATAATTTTATCCAACAGAGGTGGGCTCAGGAGATGAAAAAACATGTTTTTTCTTGAAAAAAACAAAAAGCGATAAAATAATTCTCGACCATTCACATACGAGGTCATATAGAGATAAGGATTACTCGTCCACTCACAAGAAAGGTAAAACATTTCCTTCTTACCTGCTCAAGGATTTACCTGATCTCATATGTTTCCAGTTTGCATATATTTATAAATATAACATTGATTCTCGATCTCTGTCTATACTGGAATTAACCTTTTGAACCTGGTATTAGGCTTCAATCGCCCTGTGATAAAAAAAGGCTTAATTCCTAAATTTAGCCTGAATTTACGGACCTAACGTAGTTATGTTTGGTGCACCACATTTATACAAGGAAATGCGGGGAGGTTTGGGATATAGTAGGAGTTGGGGAAATCAGGCCTAAATCGCCCGGGGTACAAAAAGGATTATCCTTCAACACATTTTACAGGAAGAGGTCAGTTTCGTATCTGTAAGGAGTGCGGGTTGTTGTGTTTTCTCGTGATGGAATGTCAATCATAGAATATAATAATAATAATAATAGACCGTAAGAAATATGGTGATCTAAACATGATAAATATTATCGTGCATAATAATAATAATAATAATAATAAAGGAAAAATCATTAATTTTTTTAAAAACTTTAAAATAATTTTTGGTAACATCGAGCGAATAAAATAAATGTAAGTGAATAATTGGTTATTTTTTAAATAAGAACTTAGAAGAATTTTAATAATGAATACATGTTATGTTAGCCTAGAAGAACTTATTTTGTTATTTTTTATACTTATTACATTGCTAAAGATGATGTAAAGCAGTAAGTCAATAGAACAAAACGTGACATAGCTTGGTGTAGAGGGGGTTACTGACTTACTGATTTATTGCTTTTAGAGGTGCGTAAAATATATTTTTAATAAAATTTCATAAAATTTTAGTAAAAGTTATTTTAAAACTTGATATTTATAAAATTTATAAACAAAAAGTATTAACAGTTAATAATAAATTCTTTGCTCAAAGATAATGATGATTTATTATAGAAGTTTTAAGAAACTTTGAAATATTTTAGTTATATTTGAATGATAATATACAATGTCGTGCTTAATTAAAACATTAACATATCTGATTTTAATAATGTATAACGTTATATGTGTAGTGGAGTGTATACGTGTAAGTAAACATCTGTGTGTGAGGTGTAAGTAAAAACTGTGTTCGTGCTGTGTGTGTGTAAGTAAAATACTGTGTGAGTGTAAGTAGAATCTGTGGTGCTGTGTCAGTAGAATCTGTGTGTGTGTAATAAAATCTGTGTGTGAGTGTAATAAATCTCGGTGTGCGAGTGGTAGTAATCTGTGTGTGAGATGGTAGGTTAGAATCTGTGTACAAGTAAAATTCTGTGTGTGTGTGTGTGTGTGTGTATAAGTTAAATGTAAAATTATCTATGGGTAAATGTAAGTGCCATAGTGAATGTGTTATACAGTGTCCATATGTGAATGATGTAGTATATTAGTGTAAGTTGTTGTGTTGTCGTGTGTAGTTGTGTGTGTTGTGTGTGTGTGTGTTGTGTGCTGTGTGTGTGCGTGTGTGTGCGTGTGTGTGCGGGTGTGTATGTGTGTTCAAATAATAATAACAATAGGCATGAAGTAAATAACACTAAGTATAATAATAAAAATAATAAAAATAAAATAATAATAAAAGTAAAATAATAAAAATAAAATAAAAAGAATAAAAAGAATAAAATAAAAAGTATTAAAACAAATAAAAAATAAAATAATTAAACAGAATAATCAAAAATAAATAAAAAGAATAAAAAGAATAAAATAAAAAGTATTAAAACAAAATAAAAAATATAAAAGAAAACATAATGTTAATAAATATACGAGTTAAAGCAGTAAAACATATGAGTTAAGCAGTAAAACATGAGTTAAACAGTAAAGCAAAAAGTTAAAGCAGTAAAGCAGTAAACAAAAGCATACTAATCCCCTTGTTGCTATGTAACACCTCTATTGATTTACTGATTTACTGCTTTAAGATATGTAATGTATATGAGTTAAAGCAGTAAAGCTGAAAGTTAAAAGAGTAAAGTGATTAATTAAAAGCAGTAAAGCAGTAAAACAAAAGCAATACTAATCCCCCTTGGTTTAGGTAACACATCTATTGGATTTACTCGATTTACTGCTTTAAGGTATGTTAATATGTAATTAATATGTGAGTTAAAGCAGTAAAACATATGAGTTAAGCAGTAAAACATGAGTTAACGCAGGTAAAACAGTAAAACAAAAGCATACCAATCCCTTAGGTGTTAGGTAACAACCTCTATTGATTTCTGATTTAACTGCTTTAAGGTATGTCAAGTTCGTGTTGTTTTAAAAATAAATAATCGTATAATGGTTGTAAAATAATACTGATTCTCGCTGGATACTGTGGCACATTGCTTCTAGCAGCAAATGTTTTAAAATTTATAAAATAAAAAGTATTAAGTACAAAGTATTAGTAAAAAATAATGTAATAAAATATAATGTGTTCAATAATAGGACTGTAGAATGAGTTACGTTTTAGTTCGCGAAATGTTTTTAATAAACCATGTTAAAATGAAATAAAAATGAATGACTTTTAGTATATATTATATATATATATATATATATATATATATTATATATATATATATATTATATATATATAATATATATATATAATATATTATATTATATATATATAATATATATATATATATATATATAATATATATATATATATTATTTTCATTCGCGCGGAATATTGCGCCTGCGGGGCGCACGCGGGGGCGGGCAACGAGCGGAAATATTGCGCCTGCGGGCCCACGCGGCGGGCGGGGAACGTGGCGGGACGCACCAGCGGGTGCGGGGTTGGCTTTGCTTTGGCGTGGGGCTCATGCTGAGCCTGGTGGTTAACTGTGAACTAGGGTGAAGACATTTAATATTAACTCTGTTCTTTAATGGAGGGTAGAGATGATCCGTAAGTGTAACTGCTTACAAGATGAATCATCAATATAGACGGTATCAAGATGACGTCATCAAAGATGAGTCATCAAAGATAAACCTTCAAAGCTGAGGCTTCAAAGTTGAGGCATTAATGCTGAGGAATCAAAGTTGAGGCATTAAATCTTGAGGCAATCAAAGTTGAGCATCAAAGTTGAGGCTCAAAATATTCAAGGTGTGTGAGTGTAAACGTAAGTGTATCTGTGTGTGGGTGTGAGTGTAAGTGTAATATGGTTTAAATGTAAGTGTCTATGGCAAGGGTAAGTGCTTATAAGTGTCATAGTGTGTATAAGTGTCATAGTGAATGTGTTGTATCCGTGTTTATGTGTTGTGTGTGTGTGCAAGTAATTATATATATAAAGCTATAAGTGATAGAAAAAGACTAAAGCTCATAGTAGGAAGAGCATCCTAGCAAGCTTGTAATTATACACAATGATTACGCATATCTATAACTAGGGTGACCCCATATTGGGGCTATTCTAGGCTCAGGGAGGCTAGAAAAGGCTTGAAAAAATGGCACTCAGTTGGCACTATTTGGCACTCAGTTGGCACAATGTGGCACTCACTTGGCACTCATTGGCACTCACTTGGCACTTCATTGGCACTCATTGGCACTCACTTGGCAACTCACTGGCAGCTCACCTGGCACTCATCAATACTCCATAGAACACTAATCAGAACTATCACTAGATACTTCTTACAGGTGGTTGGGGAGCCATCAAGCATTCAAGTTAGCGTGGTCAAAAATTGACACCATGGTATATGGCAAGGTCAAAGGCGAAATATCATGGAAAAAAGTTAAGACATCAAAAAAGGGCTAAACCCAAAGGAAGGACAAAAAAATTATCGTGGTCAAAATTGACCCATGGAAGACCAAGGGTTGGTCGAAAATTGGTACGTGTATAAGTGTAAATGTAAGTGCAAGTATTATGGGTGAGTGTAAGTGTCATAGTGGAATGTGTGTATAAGTGTAAGTGTATTATGTGTGTGTGTGTGTGTGTGGTGTTGTGTGTGTGTGTGTTGTGTGTGTTGTGGGGGTTATTGTGGGTGGAGTGCATACTTGACAGATCCAGTTGTGGAACGAAATTGTGACGGGGTGGGGCACGAGTGCCACGAAAATTGGCGTGGGCAAAATGACCCATGGTATATGGCAAGGTCAAGCCCGAAATATCATGGGCAAACAAGGTTAAGACATCAAAAAAGGGCTAAGCCCCTAAAGGAAGGACAATAAATTGCCGTGGGTCAAAATTGACCCAGAAGGACAAAAATCTACCGTGGGTCAAAAATGACCCATGGTATCTGCCAAGGTTTGGAGCAAAGGGGAAGGACAAAAAAAGGTTAAGACATCAAAAACGGGCTAAGCCCTAGGGTTGCCAAAAAATTCCGTGGGCCAAAAATGACCCATGGTCGAAAAAATTAGGGGGCGTAAAATAGGGGGGCAATACGTACAACGGTTGCTTACGCAACCGTTTGGCGCAACCCTTCTTCGAAGGGTTGCCAAAAAATTAGGGGTGCCAAAAAATACCGTGGGCCAAAAATGACCATGGTCCGGAAAAATTAAGGGGGCGTAAAATAGGGGGGCAATACGTACAACGGTTGCTTACGCAACCGTTTGGCGCAACCCTTCTTCGAAGGGTTGCCAAAAATCAGGGTTGCCGAAAAAATTGGGGTTGCCAAAAAATTAGGGGTGCCAAAAAAATACCGTGGGCCAAAAATGACCCATGGAAGACCAAAGGGTTGGTCGAAAAAAGGTCAAGGCCCAAAAAGGTTGAAGGCCAAAAAAGTCAAGGTCAGGTAAAAATTCGAGCTCAAAAAAAGGTCGCGGTCAGAAAAGGTCAAAAAAGGTCGCGGTCATTTGTGTCCGGAATTCACTCCCTACTACTAACAATGATGATTTATTCTATAAAGTATAAAGAACAACAGTCTCCCCTTTATTGAGATTCTCTCTCTTTTTTTTTCTTCGTAAGTTCAATGAGCAGTCACGGCCTTTTCCTGTGTTAACCGCCTTGCCAACTTATTCTTTTGAAAATTGAGATGAGTCGATTCTGCTTGTTGCGGACTTATCCTGAAGTTTTACCTCACTTGCCTGAAAGTTTGGTTTTCTTGTAATTCGGATTTCTGTCTTCTTGGGAGCAAGCAAGTGAGTAGTGAGTCCGAGTGATAATGAGAAGAGAGCGGGAGAGAAAATGGGAGAGAAAATGGGAGAGAATGCTCAATAAGGCAACGGGGAAGCCTTTTATACAATTTTGTTTCGCACTTATGTCAAAATTTTGCTTACGCAAATTATTGGTATAAGTATGAACATAAATTTTAATTTTTACGAATAGTTATAATTGAGGGTGCTATATTACTTCCCACGCTAAACACGGAGTGGTAAAGTATATAAATACATAATATAAAAGAAATAATAATCATTCAAATGCATACATATTTGGGGGCATTCGAAAATGCGCACAAATATATAAAACATGTCAATGACTAAAAATAATAAAAAGAAATATATAATGACAATGACATTCAAATATAAGCATATCTGATTATGTTCGAAGACATAAGCACACATACAAACATTGGAATGTAAGAGATTACAAAATATAAAATGGTATTTAAGCAAAATTCAAAATATTTAGCAATGAAAGTACATTTCAAATATAAGCCTATTTGAATTATATCGTTAGATATAAGCAAATATACAAACATTTGAAATGCAAGAAATTACAAATGTTACATAAATATTAAGAAATCGCCCACAAAGTCTGTTATGAGAATGTCAACTTGACGATTGAATTGTGGAAATTTGACATTGGTGAGAAGATTAAGTCCATACGTGAATATCTTGATCCATATAGGCCAAAATTGCGCGTCTTCATTTCGAAGAGAAGCTTTGACACTTGGATGAGACAAACTTATAGAAATACTGAAAAAGAACTTGTTGCGATTCTGGTTTGGTATAGGATTTAAGGTTCTACAATCACCACATAGGCGTCACTCATCTGGAGTAATTTTGAAACGAGATGAAGTGTTTTGAAAAGAGTATTCGGTTTTTGAGTTTGTAAATTTTTATTTTGTAAGTAAAGGATATAAAAATGGGAGACGGCACTGAACCATTTAGAATTCGAAGAGGAACCTGAAGGTTCGTAGTGGAATTCAAAATAAGTTTCAGACCATAATCCAAAATTAATTGAGAATGATAAAAGAAGTCCGTATTGATAATGTTCGTTTGCGGTTCGTTTGAGTCATCTTCTTGGAGTGTTCTGATTTGGATTTTTTTAGTATTTTTGTTGTTACTTCTTTTTCTTCATTTTGTTTGTTTTCTTTTGGAGACGAACTTTCTTGGTGAGGATGAAGGAGTTAGTAAGATAGAGTGTAAGTATCCAATTCTTCGTTGTTTGGCATCGTAATAAGTAGTTACTGGTGAAATGCTGATGGGTTATCAGAAGGCGCTGGGTGTTTTACTTCTGGGGTTACCAATATATATAGGGGCCCTTAAAATAAGTTCTTTGATGTAAATTTGATTCTTCTTGGTTCTTGATGTAGGCCTCTATATGTGTTGGTTTGATGATTTAAAAATCATAAAACAAATGATGATATATTCAATAAAATATAAATAACAACAGTCTCCCCTTTATTGAGTTTCTCTCTTTTTTTTTCTTTGCATGTTCAAATGAGCAGTCACGGCCTTTTCCTGTGTTAACCGCCTTGCCAACTTATTCTTTTGAAAATCTTTGTAAATTGAGGAGAGTCGATTCTGCTTGTTGCGGACTTATCCTGAAGTTTTACCTCACTTGCCTGAAAGTTTGGTTTTCTTGTAATTCGGATTTCTGTCTTCTTGGGAGCAAGCAAGTGAGTAGTGAGTCCGAGTGATAATGAGAAGAGAGCGGGAGAGAAAATGGGAGAGAAGTGCTCAACAAGGCAGGGGGGAAGCCTTTTATACAATTTTGTTACGCACTTATGTCAAAATTTTGTTTACGCAAATCTTGGCATAAGTACGAACATAATTTTTAATTTTTACGAATAGTTATAATTGAGGGTGCTATAAACTCTTGCTTGAGGCATCATCAGATCTATAAATATGTAGAAGTAAAGCTGGCTAATTAATATAAAGAAATTTGATTTTGATCCATGAAACAACATAGGAAATTATATCAAATAATTTAAGTGTAAATTGTATAATTACGTTAGATCCTAAGCTGCGTTTCCAAAAGCCCGACTGCAGCCCTGCCGAGCACACAAGCGCACATGCATCGTTTCCAGCGCCCGTTTGCGCACTTCTACGTCATATAAACGTCACAGTCAGGCGCCCGTTGTTAAATCCTCGATTTCGGGAATTAGTAAACGGGAGTGCTTCGGAAGGATACTTTGTAGTTTGTTTACAATCAAATTTCTTTACAAAACATGTGTCGGAAGTGGCTTGCCAAAAGTTTTTTAAAATTTTAGTTAACTTTTATATTAAGGATACTAAATATATCGTATCATTTCATAAAATAGATACATTTACGATAAGTATAAGAGTATTGTTTGCAATTGTCAGCTGATCCGACGGTCGTGCTCGGCCGTTTCCAGGTACTCAAATTTCCTGTTCTCTGATTGGTTAATGTAATTTTTTTCAATTCGAAGCGTTTCCGAGTCGATTTTGCACACGGGCTACACTCGGGCTTCTGGAAACGCAGCTCTATTTTATCCAGAGATAATATATCACAGAGGGAATAATACATGCGCTTATGGTTAAATACAAATCGAACATAAGTCTAAAACGGGGGAGAAGGAAACAGGGGAACATTAGATAGGTGGTTGGTTAATACAATACAAAAAAATAGTAATAATTCTAATACTATCTATATGTAAAAACATTTGCAGATCATTACAGGTACAGTCTTTTCTAATTAAAATATAATTTTACACAAGAAAGAGCTGAGGATTACATTTGTTGATAAATAACAACAATCCAGGGTCAGCAATGCTTGTGGCTGTGAAGTGAAAGCTAGTAACTTGAATTGTGGAAGGATAGCGGAGAGCGACATTATATAGAGTGCGATCTCTTATCGGAAATTGTTCATTTGTGCTCACAACGACGAGTTCGCAGAAAGTCAGTAAAAATAGTCCGGGATAATCACAGCTATAGAACAGGAATAAATATACAATAACATATTGGAGGAGAGCAAGCAATTTATTCTTGTATTGAAAAAATGTTAGAAATTTTGTGTTTGTGGGACAAGATAATGATGGCGTTGATAGGGGGAAAAGTGATGTGACATGCTACATCTTCATTAAATTAGAAACACCTTCAATGAAAAGGAATATCAACTGTAGAGCCTTCTTTTGGAGTAGTGTGTTTAAGTAGCTTCGCTGACAGATATTTCGAAGAAAGTCTCGGATACATATTTACACCAAAAAAGCTGGAAAATATTACTGAAAAAATTACAAAATTCAAATTCTTTGTGGAGGAAGAAATAGCTCCAACTGTTTGCCCGAGAAACCAGTGAAGAGACAGAATTAAGCTTAAACTGATGAGGAATGAAGCAGAAATATTTGAAACCCAGAGATTTGCAAGTCTTTAATCCAAATTTTGAATTTCTTCATTGCCTCTAGTGATCAGAATATTCTAAAAAGGAGGAATTGAATGATATTCAAACACCATCGTAAACCTGATGTTAGGATGAAAAGAATTAGTTACAAAACATGATAGCAATCACTCTTTCTTTATTCTGCAAAATATCAATAATCAAAGTACAATTTTACTCGAAAAATAATTAAATATCAATAAAAAAAAAGATTTAATTAATACAATGAAATATTAAAACAAATAAAACTAAAACAAAGTAATTAAATCATATTTAATTAATATTATTTACGTCATTGAAAGTGTGGGACGTCTTTGAGGAATTCATTGAAATGTTACTATATATATATATATATATATAATATTAATATATATATATATATATAATATATATAAATTTTATATATATATTCAAATATTCACTTAAATATATAAAACTTAAATACCATAATATCAATAGGTAATATAAATTATACATAATTATATATTATATAATATATATATTAATATATATATATTAATATATTTTATAATATATAATATCATATTATTTATATCTATATAATTATATATATATATATATATATATATAATATATATATATATATATTATAATATATATACATTAATATATTATATATATATATATTTAATATATATTAATATATAATATATATATATTAAATAAGTAATTAATTTTTTCAAAAAATTCTAATTAAATAATTATATCTTTAAATTGTATATATAATTATATTTATGTCTATCTTATGGTAATAATATTATCTGAGATCTATTACTATCTTATCTATCATATCGACTACCTATATATCATCTATACTAATATAGGTGGATACAACTCGGATAAGTATAAATATATATATATATATAAGTACTTATATATAATAATTAGGGTAACTCATTTATGGGTAATATACATATTATTAATACTATAAAGAATACATATGTAAAATATTATAGCTACGATGGGTCATTTTACAATGAGTCGACTCGCTACATCAGAAGGGACTAAGACCATCGATGGACTAAAGCACTGCTAAAGTATTTATAATTACTAAATATATAATAACGTATGTAACACGCAAGAGAGAATGCCGTGGGATTACTACAAATTTCATATTAAGTTGGGAGAATTATATAAAAAATAAATTATTTTTTTGGTCATAGTCGATGCACTCCACCATTAATAGAGAGAGAAAATAATAACATTCTTTAAAATTATGAAATGAAAATGTAATTATAATCTACACACTGGATGAAAAGACATAAAAAGGTAGATTTTATTTATATTATTATATTAAAAAAAATTAAAGCGAAAATTTTTATACTTGCTCATATAATCAAATAACACAAATAGATATAAAAGCTGATCGGACGCGGATGCTTTTCCGGCAGTAGAGTATAGATAGCGGAATGTATGCAAAACAATAATCTAGTGCGTAGCCGAAATTTCAGATATAAAATTACCAGGTTGGCGTGAGGATAATTATAACAAGAAAATCACGAAGACAGGAGATAAATGCAGCATATAGTTTTTATTTCCTCTATATATCTCATAATAATATAAATACTATATTATATCTTAAAACATAATGTAAACATTTCTTCAACTATATTTCATGTAAGTATATGTAATATATATTTATTGTAAAATTTATTATACACACATTACAGTCACACTTCTATACATTTCAATTATCGTTGAAAATAATATTTATCATTAAGCCACAAATATAATGTATTCGATACCAGGGAACTATGGCCATCACTCACCAATAATGCAATTGTTAAATATTAGCTTTTTGTTTTACAAAACAACACTACTTAAATAAGAATATATAAACTAAAAAATAACAAATGCATTAATCTATATCAATACTGAAATATATTTATAATATAATATTATAAATAATATATATATAATATATATATATATATATATAATATAATTATAATAAATATATATTATATATATATATATATATATAATATATATAGTTGAGAGAGAGAGAGAGAAGAAAAAAAAGAAGATATATATATATAGAAATAACTAGGATAATAGTAAAATAGTTAAAGAAGGTAGAAGGGATATAATAGTAGTAAATAAATATAGAAATATAGTATTATATATATACTATACCTATATATATATAATATAAGTATAAAGTATATATTATTTTAAATATACTAATTATAAAAGTTAATCGAAGCTCTATTAGGGCCTATATAGCTTAGTATAATAATATATATATATATACTTAATGGTGGGCATTTACTATGCGGGTTAAAGGGCGTAATCCGTTATATTATAACTCTTTAAATTTTTTTGGTTTTAACATTTAACGCTTCTCGTTATTTACGGAAAAGAAGTAACGACCTATTAACGAGTTAAAAAATTTTCCCTACATCCCGTTAACCGTTACATTAATTTACGAGTTTATAAAATATTTTCTTGTCAGATTTTAAATTGGATTAGATTCGATTTCGATAACAAGAAACTTTTTTTTTTTCAAAAATTTCCTAAACCCTCCTCTCCCAACTGGATCAAAATGTATTTATTCTTACACGGTAATTATCTCCGCTTAGTTGTTCTTTAACATGTTTTCTTTTAATGACTTTTTATTTTCTTTTACTTATTGTTCCTGATAAGGAAAAAAAATATTGACTGTTCCCCGTTCATGAGTCAATTAACTTCTATTCGTTCGTTACTTTGAAAACTTGCTCTTCTTCTTTTGTGACTAGTGAAAAATATAAGAAGTATTCCTAAAGCATATTTGTTAAATTTATAATATAATATATATATATATACTATATATTAAATATATATACATATATTATATTAATATATATTATATATAATTATAATATATTATATATATATATATATTATATTAATATATATATATATATATATATATATAATATATATAGATATAGTATTTAGTGATGCAGCAGTGTCGTTTTTTTCGCAATTCCTGGCGGAATGTCGGATGTAAGATTTTAACGATCCGCGGATGCGATGTTTGATATGATATATTATATATATTAATATATGATATAATATATATTATATATATATATATATATATTATAATATATATATATATATATATATATATATATATATATATATATATAATATATATATATATATAATATATATATATATAATATATATTATGCAACAATCTATATAAGATATAATTGTGTTACCAGAGTGCGGGACGGGGACCCACTTAATATAGCACCGCCACCAAAGCCTCTTTCCCCAACTCCGCCCTTAATGAAAAAGATTTTACAAATGGATTATTAACACTTTTGCACTAGTATTTGAATTCAAATAAAGAAAAGTTTGCTTGAGAACATCATATTTTTTCTGCCTTTCCTGCTGAGGGTCTGTTTCCTCTTTTCCATTCAATTTAGCCCAGTATTGCTATAACTCTCTCACTTGGAAAATAGTTGGGGAACAGGCCAAGTATTTCCCTGCAAGTTTACTCAAGTGTGGTAAACAATTTTGCTCAATTTCCGAACAACAACTGTAGGTATCATGACATTTTGTATCTAGTCGTTTATTCTTGGTGAGAGTTTCATTCATTTTGCAATCAATCTTTTGGTCAATAGCGTGTGTTCTTCATACATACTAGGACTGTAAGAATACTTCCTTCCATGGAATTATCGTTATTGTTACTTGTAGAAGTGATGTGTTATGTGTTAGATATTAATTTTTTTTTCGTTAAATGGGATGGTCGAATTAATTAAGACTGTTTCGTAGTATGGAGATGAAGTTTTTCACTGCAACGCAAAGGACGATATTAACTTGTTCATAATATGTTAGCAAAAAAAAACTGTCCCTTTATAGACGGGATATCTTAAGTAAATTGCAATAGTAAATGAAGGTCATTAATTTCCACAGAACCAAAAGCATTTTCTAGCTTATTTTATTACATGTTTCATTACTTTTTTAAACGCGTCATCATTTTTCATTCGAAGATGGTCAAGATAATGTTTCCTTAGCGTTGAAATTAATTTTATGTATTAATTCGGAGACAGAAGCTGTAGAGCTGCTGTTTTTTTTGGTATAAAATTTTCTTAAATGGTTTTCAATAGTTTAAATTAGCATGTGGTGATATAGTCCATTTTCCACAATTAGTAAGTAAATGTTTAAACTTTGGAATACGTAACTTAGGCGTAACAAAACAGAAGTTCTTATTGAGCAATATCATTTTCTTTACAATCATATTGAAGTGTACTATTTCCAGACGAGTTGGAACGTCTTTGATAACTGTACGATATGGAATATCAAGCCGTTATTTGAGAATTGCTCTTTCAATCTCATTTTCATTTTCATATTCATTTTCAGATTCATTCTTAAGTATTATTATTATAAAATTACATTATCAAATCTCGACAATAAAATATCCGCCCAACATCCGCAGGGCAAAGTGGGGATGCGGATGTTACCATGCATCATCTAAATATATATATAATATATATATAATATATATAATATATATTAATATATATAATATATTATATATATATATATTATATATATTATATTATTATATATATATTAAGTATATATATATAATATATATATAATAAATATATATTTTTCATTAAAGAGTTTCCTTATAATCTGCAATAATAAAAGAAAATTAACAATTATTATTACTTTCCTACATATTTTTGAACGAATCGGTTTAACGATAAACGTTAAGCTCCCGTTTACATCTTACCGAAAAAGCCTTTAAATGGTAAAACGTCCGTTAAATTTTTTTGTTAACGATTAGGAATTAACGACGTTAACTTTCTCATTAAACGGTGCCCAACTTATGGTATATATTATTATAATATATATATATATAATATATATAATATATATACTATATATATATATATAATATAAATTTATATAATTAATATATATATATAATATATATATATATATATATATATTATATTAATATATATATATAATATATATATATATATAATATGTTAGATTATTACATATTATAAATATATAGAAATTTAATATTATATATCTGTTGATATAATATTATATATATATATATATATATTATAATATATATTATATGTATATATTAATTATAATATATATAATATATATATATATATAATAATATATATATAAAATATAAATATATTATAATATTAATTAATATATTATATATATTAATATATATATAATATATTAATTATATATATTACTATTATATATTAATATGATAGTATATTATATATATAATGTATTAATATGATAGATATAATATATATATATATTATAATTATATAATAGTAGGCTATATATATATATATATAATAAATTAATATAATATATAATATTCATATATAATATTATAATATAAATATAATATATATATATATAATATATTATTATATTATATTGATATATATATATATATATATATATATATATATATATATATTAATAAGATATATAATATATAGAAAGATATTTATAAATTAATAATATATATAATATTATATATATATATAATATATAATATATATTTTAAAATTTATATAATATTAATATATATAATTTTATATATATTAATATATATAAATTAATATATATTATATATATTATATAGTATAATATTAATATTATAATATATATATAATAATATATTTAAATTATATAATATATATATATATATATTAATATATATTAATAATATATAATATATATTATATATAATATTAATATAATTAATTTAAATTTAATTTATATATATAATATATATATAATATAATATATATATATATTATATATATTAAATATATAACCTATATATATTAGTAGTCAAAAAAATCGTGAGATGAGAGATAAAAACATTTTGTAATAATGTTCAAATAATAATTTACAACATAAAATGGATTGATTATTTAATAAGCATAACAACATAATAATATTCTTTATTTTCTATAATTGTTTAATTGATTAAAAATATAGCAATAACTGAAAATTATACGCAATTATCTCTTGGCTTACCTATTCATATTAACAATATAAACCATACAATAATTTAATTAGTTACATCTATAAACGCAATTGTTGTATTAAGAAAGTTTAAACATATATATATTTGTAGTTATATAATTGAGAAACACTATTTAATTGTGTTTGGCGCGTATTTAAACATATGGTTGTGTGATTAGAAAGTAACATAATGAACCGAATATCAATAAAGAGATTGAGATATTCATTTAGGGCTGAATAATGCCCATGTACATACACTTAATAGTTGTCTAAAGATTGAGGTGACATGAAACTATATGAACATATTGAGTACCTATTATATATACATTATTTATTATATAAAATATATTAATATATATTAATATATATATATAGGATAATAATATATATATATAATATATATAATTAATATATAATAATATATTTATATATATAATATATTAATTAATATTAATATATATAATATTATATAATATAATATTAATATATATATCATAATATATATTATATAATTATATTAATATTAATATCATTATATATCAAGTAAGTATATAAGTTAATGGAGACATAGGGTAATAAGGGAAATGTATTAAGATACGCTTTGCAAATAAATCAGTCTGAATTGAACAAGATGAAACGAACAAACTGGACGCAAATAAAGCGAAGCGTTTGTTAGTAGTGCACGAATCAATGAGAGAACGTTATCTGGAATGTGCTCCAACAATGAACGGAGAGAGTACGATAAGTCATCAAGAGCAGAGAGGAGTGCGGGTCGATATTTTATTGATGATACATCTGTCAAGCTCACGAGTCGCGAGTTAAAAGGCTATAAAGAGAGAGCGAGCAATGAATGGAATCTGTGCTCACAGTCGAATTAATTGCCTTATGATTGCACGCAGCGAGAGAAATAAATTGAATCAATATAGGCAATAAGAAATTTATGAATAGATGAATGGTAAAAAGGAAATCAAATAAGAATTGAACTATATATTCACTTAAAGAAGTGAGAAATAAATTGTAAGAGTTAAATAATTATGAATCAGTTGGAAGGAAGATAAATGAATAATGATAAAGAGGATAATAACAAAGGGAATAGAGAATTTCTTACTGGAAGAGTAGACAAAGGTTAAAAGAATAAATAGAATAAATGAGTGAATATGCTTAGAAGAATGAATAATCAGAGAATCAATTATAATAATTATCAGAGAATATATACTGAGAATAGATAAGATTTATGATATATGAGAGAGTGTGGTAGGTAACACTTATATTAGTAAATACTCTAAATAACACTGGCTAAGTTATTAGAAGAAGCGTGATCATGATGAATTTGTGTGAGCTGAGGTTGTGACGGTGCAAAGCGAGGATAGGCATATCTCATATTGGGTCTAAGGTAATTATATAAAATCTCTATCTTTTAATACGTACCTCTAGTAAGAATTTCAGTATAGAAACTGAGTTCTAACTGTACGTATAGCGTGTCACTTCTTCCCTTCTCTTTGATACTTTGGAGTGTTCGACTCATACTTCTGGCTCGAATATTTGCTGCGTATATGCGTACTATGAACATATATGAGATAGTTACTACGAATAGAATATCACAATAGTATATATATAAATATATTATATAATATATATAATAGACATTGACTATTCTAAACTTTTCTCTTATTACGGTACACTACTCACCTGTTGCCTTCCCTCCCGATTTTTCACTTCGAGAATACTTCTCTACAATTGCAGCAGTTGTGAGGACGGCCATCTGTGAGTCTGTACACATTAATAATCCATCGCTGACAAAATAAATTAATTATTTGTGGGTCACTTTGATATTTTCTTTTCTCCTTGCAATTGAGTGCGGTTTTGTCTTTTCTCGCCAACTCTCTCTCTATTATCTCTACCTTACTCATTAAGCGACCCTTCTCTCTCTATTCTACTCTCACCTATTTACGCCTATGCCGGACTCCAATCTCTCATTGCTCCACCTTCAATCACTGAAGATGTCCAACCAACACGCAATCCGAACTCACTTTCCTTAATGGGTGGAAACCGGCGCTCCCCGGGGCGAAAGACACAAACCCACCCCAATCTTATCTATTATGGTAACGCACATAACTAACCTCCTGATCCGCTATTTCGAACTTAGCTCCATCGATATCGGGCATAAGAACATGGTTGTTTTCATGACCTCGAAAACTCATTCCTTTTATCTTACAATGCTGACAAAATCTTCCCACACAACTATAACATCTTCTCCTTTCTGGATATACACACTAGGACAACCAAAACAACCACATCTTTCGCACGACGAGATAACTCTTCTTATATCTTGTGCCCTTATAAATCCATTCTTTATTCGTCAGGAGAGGAGAAGATAAATAATAGGTATAGCGACTCACATTCTCTCTCTTGTCATAAACAAGGCTCTAAGAGGTTGGTGTTCCTCTAGACGTCTTTAGAAATTTTTTCACGCGCGCGCAACGTGGCCTGGTAGGTGGCTGTAAGTGCTACCAGTTGCTTGCTCTTGTATGAAGTGTCGTTCGCCCCTGCATCAGAGGTATGCCTCATACCGGGGTGGTTTCCACTCACTTACATTCCGCCGCCTTAAAAAGGAGCGAGTCGTGCTTTTCGTCATATCATCTCTCTCTCTCGTCTCTCTCTCTCTCTCTATCTCTTCTCTCTCTCTCTCTCTCTTCTCTCTTCTCCCTCTCTCTCTCTCCTCTCTCTAATTTTCTTGTCTTGCCTATCGAAATTGTTGCCTTCACATTATTTAATATCGGTCATTAGAATTGAACATGCTTTACTGACACTCTCCTGTCGCATAACCCCTCCATTGAGAAGGGCTCGTGCAAAAAACCCGGCTACACAAGTCATCCTTTCCCTAATCCAACTATCTCTAACTCGAGAAACCTTATTCTATTACGATCTTAAATAGTCTCCCATTGATAAAGCCCTGGAACATCACTCTTTACCTATTTTTCCTGACTATTTTGACCTGCACAGCTTAAAACTTTGTGTATCGGGGCACGTCGGACCTTGTCAACTGGATCGAAATTAATTTGAAATCCTAAACTCTAAGTGGAAATTTGTTACAACTCTGGCTTTGGTAAACAGGTAGTTTATATATATAATATATATATATATATTATATATATACATATATATATAGATATATATATATACTATTATATATATATATATATATATATATATTTATATTTTTATATATTATTATTTATATCAAAATACTATTATATATATATATATATAATATATATATAATATATATATATTATATATAATATATATATATATATATATATATAGTATATATATTATATTATATATAATAATTATATATATATAATATATATATATTTTATAATATATATTAGGGTGGAGGACCTTATTTTTAACACTTTCTACAAGTTTTCTCACTAACCCTATCTTGTTTCAAATCCAAACAGAAAACGATCTGGCAAATTTAGCCCAATCGGACAACTGCAAAGGCGAACCCTCATCGACCATGAAAGTTTTAACTTTCGTCCGGAAAGTCATTTTTTTGAGATAAAAAATTTTTTTTAGTTATTTTATTTGTAATCACTTGTAAGCACTAGTAATGGAAATTAATGCGAGTTTTCATTAATTTAATTAGCATGCAAATTTTTTTTTTTTATATGCAAACATGTCATTGCTATTGTTAATAATAAAAAAACAATGTTTCCGTGTGATATTGTTATGCGATTATTGCTATTAATATTATATAAGAATTATATTATTATTAATTTATTATTATTATTATTATTATTATTATTATTATTATTATTATTATTATTATTATTATTATTATTATTATTATTATTATTATTATTATTATTATTATTATTACTTATATTATTAGATAAACTTATTTTATAACTTCTCCGTTTTTATGCTATGTGCTTCGTTTACTTATTTTGTAACCAAATATGATGTCTTTGATGAATGATCTTTCAATTATTGTTTCAGAACTGTTTGTGCTGTTGGTGTAAAGTGACTTTTGTGATGTGTTCTTCCTAAACTTGTAAAATGGCATCAATTCTTCAGCGTAGTTTATCCACCACAAGTTAAGAAAATATCCAATGTCCCTTCTGTGCTGCATTCCATCAACATCGTCGAGCAAAATCTACCTTCGAGCAGGCAAGCGTTTTAAACGTTTTATATTTTAAATGTAAGAGTTGTAAATATTACTACGAAGGAAAGTGCAAGCAATTGGGTGATTCAAGAAGTTCCCGTTTTTTTTTGTGAGGCAAAAAACTCGAATTTCTTTATGGGGAAAGAATGACCACTGGGTTATAGGTTACTCAACCTAATGATAATGGAAACGTTAAAGAAATGATTTAACGGAAGACGATTAGACCTGCAGGCAAGGATAAAAGAAAGAAGATATCCCTTTTTTTTTTTGCGGAAAATTAATGGACGCATCTCCTTGAAATAACATAAGACTCGTTCAGATATGCACTTTGGGCACCAGAAGAAAAGATGAAAGAGGATAATGATATTTTTTTAAAATGCTTTCTATCACGCGCCAAAGAAGGACGAACACGAGGGCTCGTTAGGTTGGTAGTAGATCAAAAGCTAAAACACATCTAAGGGAGATAAAAATGCATGGATGCGCGCTGCACATGGAGTAGCGACAGGAAAAGGATAATGGAATGAATATGGACTAACAGGCATTTTGCTACTCATGCAGCTTTTCTAACAAGAAACATCAAAATGATAAAGATTCTACATCAATTTTCAAGCTGTCAATATGCAAGTGGTGGTGGTGACAAACAGGGAAAATTCTATGTCAATCGTTCAGCAAATACATAAGCACAACAACCGCAGCAAAAGCAGCAGCAAAGTTCCCAGCAGCCTCGACGTAAATTGCAGTTTTTTTACTTCCCGCGCTTGGGCTGAAGAATTTTTGAATAGGTTCAAAAATTCACTTGGTGCGACATCGACAACTAATATGGGGGGTTTTGCCCAATTAATGGGCATGCACATGCAATGAAGTTCGTTGG
>JABUQX010029798.1:0-35797 GCA_015478945.1 Trachelipus rathkii
GACAACTCACCGATGTTCGGCTTTATATTTCTGAGTTTCCTCCCCGCCGATCACTCGTCAGCACTCTTGCAACAAGATCGAAAGCCCGTCGGAGAGCAGGATAGTAATTTGTTGATGAGAGGCGAGCTGTTCGAATGGCATCCGGGAGGTTACCTGGAACAACTCAGAAAAGGGGCCATTTTAGCCTCTCTCTAGTAGCGATTTCATTGCCAGTTAACCCCCTACATGAGAGGGAGTCCACAATAAAATAATTTGTTTCTTGCGGGAGTGGAGAAGTCGAAGAAATTGTTGTACAGCTGATACATTGTGTTTTAGAATAAGGGTTTTAAGCGCTTGTAGGCGCTAAGCGAATCTGAATAAACAACACATATGAGTGATCTTGGTTCAGGATTAGAATTCGAGAAAGGGCAATCATTATTGGCGGTTGACTATGCTTGTAAAAATTGAAGCTAAGGGGGAAGGTATGGGAAGAGGTTGCGTCAGGAAAGAACAGCAGAAGCGCCACACTGTCCCTATTTTAGAGCGTCAGTAACATAGGAGTAATTCATCATGACGCGGCGTGAGACAGAATGATGCTTTTAACAGGGCAATCGCAGGATGGCTAGATTTGGAGAGAGATGTCAGAGCCCAAGCAAATGGTAGGAGAGGAAATAGCAGGTGGTACCCTTCGTCAAAGAGAAGGAGCACTTTTGAAAAGGGAGTTGAGGAAATTAAGATGTTATGAACCGTCTTTGCAAATGGCCAGTAAATTAGGATTCTGAGGTCCTCCTGCAGAATCGGTGTCAGAGCAGACGGTATTGGGTTGAAAACGAAGATAACTTGTACACTGATGTATTCTCTTCGAAGAGAGAGTTGCATACATTGGATTTACTTCAACGGTCAACCTGGGGGACGAATCGAAAAGCCTCCAAGTGCAGATACGGTCGCTTCGTTTTGGTGGGATCTACCAGGTGTGCAGTGTTGTGGGGCTGACGTATATTGCAAGCATATCAGTTTCGATCGGATTAGATTCTCCTATGTCAATATTAAAGTAGCTTTTAGATGAAATTTGTCTTCAGTTTCATCTAATAGAGATACATCAGACACTCCGCTTTCCTGTATCTTTAACCTTTGCTTGCTTTTACCTATTATTTCCTTCTGAAGGAATCTTGGGAATTTTCTGTACATTTATATATATATATAATATATATATATATATATACTATTATATATATAATATTTATAATATATATATTATATATATATATATATATATATATATATATATATATATTATATATTATATATAATTATACTATATTTTAATGACGTCATACTGATCATGACGTACATTTTCATTTGAAAAAGCACGCCTCTAATTCGCAAAAGATCTTGTTATTCTCAAATTCTAAAAGTAGTTGACCAAACGTTAAGCATACAAATTCTATGTCCTCTGCTAAAATTAGACCTACTGTATATATTTAATACTGTGGTTCCATCTGACCTATTCGCCGCGATCATTTTCTACTTTAGAGGTCCATAACACTCTAAAGATTATCCCATATCTTATTTTATCTCAATTCAGCAGTACTCTATTTTTGTATCTTCAGAAGTGAATATCTTTTATAACATTTGATTGTTGTAATCATTAGGACTATCAATAATGCATGGAATAAATTTTATTTAGTTCTAAATTTCTTATTTATTTACTTTTGACTGAACTGAATATTCATTCACCATTCAAAATCTTGCTTTGACATTTGAAATATATATATATAGTATATTATATTATATATATATATTATAGTATATAGTATATATATATATATATATATGTATTATATATATATATTTATATATTCTATTATTATACGGACCTCCCATGGTGCCGATTTTTTCATCCCGGTATGGCCGCTTCTCTGTGAACGTGGTGGCCCTGTACACCGACTCCCAAATATTATATATTATTATACTATATATATAATATATATTATATATATATATATATATATATATAATATATATATATATATATATATATATATATATATATATTATATAAATATCGCTTCGGTATGCGAGTTTGCTGGTTTTATTTTTGTGGGATTATTTAAATTTGTTGCTCGTTTGTATAAGAATTTGGTATGTAATAAAACTCGCAATGTCTACTAGCAAATATATGATAATTTGACTTAATTTGCCTACGTAGAAATATAAGCAATCATCGTAAATTTGTATAGTCATCGTAGTAAATTCGGTATTTACACATAAGCAGTCATCGTAGTAAATTTGTATAGAGTGAACTTTAGGAAATTCGGTATTTACACATACCATCATCGGAAACACAACTCAAAACTCCTCTGTTCCCCCTCCCATGAGAAAACTTATTCTATTCATACTTATATATAGTTTAAATAAAAAAAAAGTACGATTGGCTTCTATTTCTTCAAGTTCTCCATTGTTAAGGGTTATAAGGATGATGCAGTATACCCAGTTACCTAACTTGTATAAGTGTATTCTTTGTGTCGAATATATACATGGAATGGATTCACCCATACAGATCTTTTCAATAGGGTAATGTTTAGTCAGTTATCCACTACTCTTGCCATCGATCTCGAATCACTTTCCTGTCTGTAGAATCTTGAACCCCCTACTTCCTCTCTCTCTATACCATCGATAAGCAAACTGTTAAAATAAATTCATAAAACTGATAAGCGTGGTCAACCACAAGAAATCCAGAGATCATTAAGTTAGCATAAAATTCTCTAACATTTAAGGTACAAACCAAAACTTCAATGCTCTAAATTAGGTTTAATTCATGAATCACCATTTTTTTTTAAACCTTCGTTTAATTCAAAAAATGTGCACATATTTAGCCAAATAATTAAAACACTTATTAGAATTTTATTCCGAAATAAAAAGATGTTGCGAAGTTGTATTATAGATTTTAGGTCGTGGCCAAGAGTAAAAACCTCTACCCTACTCTTAACTCATTCCCATTATATTTTGGGCCAGTGATACACTCTAATATCCACTTCGCATCTCCCTAGTACTGCCTTAAAACTTTACCTCCTCTTTCACTATCCAAACACTGATCTAATACATTGCCTTATTCTCGTAAAGGTAAAGGATGGGCGTGGTATAGCCTTAACATCGGCACCACTTAATTCCCATTTGTAGCAAAGCACACCACAATGTACTCATTAACGTCCGAGTGCTACGAAGCTTGAATTAATAGAGAATAGCTCGCATTCTCTCGATCCAACCCAGACTCGAACCTGAGCCCCCTCGCTTGCTAGGCGAGTGCTCTACCACTGAGCTAATCGTAGAGTTTGATTGGTACCTAGGATCAGTACGATGGAGATATCAAACCACGGCCCTATGCCTCTCAGGACAGTTGCCCTACTATTGTTACAAACAAAAACAAATGATAATAAATAAACTTGATCAAAGGATACAAAAAAAATAAATAAAAATTCTCAGCACATTTTTTTAAAATATAAAATTAAATAAAACCTATTATATACAAGGAATAGGACGCGCAATGACAAATCATGATAGCAGTAGTGGAATGCTCCTAACAGAAAGTAACAATAAAAATAATAATAATAATAATAATAATAATAATAATAAACAAATTATATGAGTATTTGAAGAACATGATAGAAACACATAAGACAACTATAATGGCAATAATAATAACAATTAACTAGTAAAATAAATAATATTTTATGTACAATATCTATAAAATTTTTATTACATTTCTTTACACAATGTACAATTCTTAAAAATAATAATGATAATAATAATAATAGTAATAATAATAATAATAATAATAATCATAATAATAATGGTAACAATTTCTCAATAATCACTGAATATACTTCCATAAACTTGTATAGTTTACTAAATAATAATAATAATAATAATAATAATAATAATAATAATAATAATAATTATTATTATTATTTTTATTAGTAGTAGTATTAATTATGGTAAGGTATCAGCTTTCTAGAATTAAACCAAATTTAGTGAAAATTTGTAATTTTTTTTACCAAAATATCAATTTAAAAAATTATACACAATATATATATTAATATATAATATTAATATTAATAATAATAATAATAATAATAATAACAATAATAATAATAATAATAATAATAATAATAATAATAATAATTAGCCGGAAAGATCATTATGATCATACATATTTTGATCATAGATTTCTGCTTTTACCAGACGACCACCAAAGTATCTTCCGTTCAAAGCTTCTGAAGCACTTTTCGCTTCTGAAAAATAAAATAAATTTTATTAATATGAAATCAAATTTTTTACCTAAGATTATAGATTAAGAGTGAAATTGTCATATTCACTACATTATAACCAGTAGAAAGCACCAGAACTAGATCGATCTGGTCCAGTCAATCAGCAAGTCTTCTAAGTATGCAAGACCCCTGCAGTAAGCATGGGGAACCTTATTTCTATTACTGCTAGAACTAAATTCAAATTCTAGTACTGTTACGTATTACCGAAAAAATCAGTAGTACTCCTTAATTAAAACATTTTTCAATAATCAATAAAAAAAATTGTAGTGATTTCCATCAACTTTTTCATTAAGAAAAATGTTTTATACCCAAATAAAATCTTTAAATAACAATAGTAATAAAAAACAGCAACAATAATAAAATAGATTTTGTGTATTCTTTGGGTAATTTTGACTGCAGTGCCAGTGCTACCTGAAGGGAAACGAGAGAATAGCTGAAAAGTGAGAAGTGAACATTAATAAAAGCTTGAAGGTATGAAAAAAATAAATAACTGAATAAATGGTGGAGCAGTGAAAGGAAAAGAAGGAAGTTAAAAATTCAAGCAACATCCTACAAGGAAAAAACTAAATGCACTGAAAGAGTGTGTACCACTATCAGTATGCTGATCGTCATCAAAATCTCTACTCAAAGATGATGTTGAATTGCCATATTAGGTAGGTGGAAGGTATAGTACGACTAACTCAGCTTTTAAATGTCCATGCACTTTTGATGACTATTTTCGACAATCGTTTTGGGTATTGACGACTTGTTTTTGCATGTTGCAAGTATGATTATGAAATTGTATTTACTATTTGCAAAATGAAAATTTAAATCTAAGACATCTTTATATCTTTTGGACTGGGAGTCTTAACAGGCTCATGTGGCTTATAAGCCTTATGTTTTTATGAAAAAAAAAAAAAAAAAGACATACCTAAATACTTGTAACAAAAATCCTCATATCTAAATACAGGTTGTGTTGATTCATGCATGCTACATTATAGAAATAAAAAAAGGATATAATTTAATTTAGGAATCTACAGATATGTTAGAGGATATTGATAGGAGAGGAAGGGGGGGATAGCTACAATTCACTTAAATAAAAAGAATACAGAATATATATATTTCAATGATAAACAAACGGTAATGAACAAAAAAAAAAGGAATCATTGAAAGCAGAAACGGTGCAAGTCAAAAATTTTGATTAATGAGAAAATTAAAGTTTCAAAATTGTTTTTTATTGTATTCAATGAGCAATTGTTACACACTTGCAGCAATATTTACATATATATTTGAGGTAAACTTACACAACTTCAAAACAAAACAGATTGAAGGTAGAGCAATTCAATTTGTACAAAAAATGACTTACACTACTACTGCTTTCAACGGTTCATATGATAACTGTTAAAAATAATAATAATATTTACCATGACTGGCATCAAATTCCACAAATATTTTGACTATAATTTCAGCATCATCAAGCTCGGATTGCTTCTCTTGATAAATAATAACATGATTAACGACTCCATAACGCCCACATTCTTCGGTGATTTCCTCTTGCAACATTTCATCCACATCCTCCACGCCAACCATGTTCCTCAAGATAACCACTCTTGACTGTAAATATGAAAGATAAAAGACTAAAAAGACAAGATTTAAGGGAATGATTAAGATACATACAAACGAGGGTTGTAGAGGAGCAAAGGAAGACAAATAAAAATTGGGTGGAGTCCGTGGGACAAAAGAAACAAAAATATATTTATATTTCAAATCGTTAAGTGAAAATAATAGGGATTCAGATCTGGATTTAAGAATGGTGGAATCGGAGCTGGAGCCAGATCAGCCTCTCCCCTCCCCCCAAAAAAATTACTGGCTCCAGAGCTGCGTAAACTAAATCTCTCTGCACAAAATATCGTTCAGCTTAATAGCTTTTCACAATAAGCATTTTAGCATTGTAGCATACAAATACTATACCAATGATAATTTTTTTTTACACAAATTCCAATATATATATATATATATATATATATATATATATATATATAATATATATTATATATATATATATAGTATATATTTATATAATATATAATAATATATATATATATATATTATATATAATATATATATATATATCTTTCTTTCTTTCTTTAGCTACCTCTTTTTCCCAAGACTGGGAGTAAGGTGCGCTACAAGCACCGGAAAAGAAAAGTAGTAGGAGAATATGACAAATGTCGAAAAGAAAGCCCAGCCTTACCACCCCCTCTGTACCATTAATTAGTGAAAGCTCGTCACAGACAGAAAATCCACCCTAAAAGCTTCACTGGAACGCGACGGACCCTCACGTATGGTTAATCGTCAAGTGAAGGGTTCATCCCTTGGCCAAGTGGGACCACAACATGCCCCATGACTAAAACCTCGCCACTCTCCCATCATGCCCCTTACTCTCGCCTCTTGCCAATACTCACATTTCTCTCCCTTCAGACATTCGTTCACCCGAGACTCAATCCACTTTTCTCTTCGGTCTCCCAGCCGGTCGGTTCCATACACACTCACCACTATACATCCGCTTAACCAACCGACTATCATTCATCCTTCACATGACCAAAACCTTCTCAACATACTTTCATTTATTTCCTCATTTACCCTTTCTTCACACCACACCACTCTCTAATAAGTTCAGTCCTCATTTTATTTAATTCTTCTCACACCTAGCACACCCCTAAGATTGTCCAACCTGAACACATTGAACTTTTAGATCTATACTTTCTTATTCCAGACATAGTCTCACTACCATAACACTGGTACACAGGTAACAACATTACCTCATGTAAGACCTAGCACACTCAAGACTTAGTCTTGCATTCACCAACGATTTAATGCACCAGCCACCATCCGCCATTCACGAACTTTCGTACACACTCTGCATGTCAAATTCCCTGGTGCTACTTTTTATCCTAAAATATATATCAGGGTTCAACACTAGGAAAGTTGAATTTTTGAATTCCCTGACGTTTCCCTGACCAACGTGTCATTATTTTTGCGTATAAATATCTAATTGAATATTATCGCAGGCCCATTTTACTCAGTTCATACATTAAATTATTGAAAAAATTTACTTAGAAACTGTTCATCATCATGGATGATTTAAAAAAATATTTTTTTTTTTAGTAATCAGCCGATACCTTCCCCATAGCATCCAATGCACTCCTTTTTATTTTTTCCAAAAGTAACAGTTTTATTTTATACTCAAAAGAAAAATAAATAAAAAGCTTACATTTAATAGCCTAGGTGAATAACGTCCACTGTGATCACAAAAGTTCTAAATGGGGAGATTTAGGTTAGCTTTTTCTTCTCAAGCATCTGAATTTTGATTTTATAGAGTCTTCTGTCAAAGCTTTCAGTTTTAACATCTTCTCTGCTCTTCAAGTTTTATTGATCTGTATGGATAATTTTCTTTTTCAACCTTTTTTATTCTCTTCTTTTTGGTTATGTTTTGACTCTTTGAGATGTTCTCATATCTCCTATGGGCAGCCTCTATACATTGTCAACCTTTTTTGAGTGATAGGAACTTTATTGAATAATTTCATGAAACTCTCTACCTAGAAACTGTTCTTTGAGAAATCGGACTCTGTTCTTTCAGATTCTCCACTAAAATTGCTGTAGTAGTAGAAAACCCTCCTTCCACTTTTGCATTTCCATGCCGAAAATTATCAGTCCTAATTAATAATTGGCCACTAATTCCACATAACATTGATTCCCAGGTACTATTGAAGAAAAAAAACTATCAGTCTCTTAGAAAGACAATCACTATCCAAAAATATCCAAAAATATTTAATTCAAGGGTAGAATTGAGCTTCACTGCAAAGTAGAATGTATTTGTGCTTTTGCTTTCTAGAAAAAGAGGGAGCAAGTCCAGGTTAATCACATTTACATTTCATCAGGCCCATTTTAAAATTTAAAGCTAACCGCACTATCTTGGAAACATTAATTTAAATGTTTCCCCCTATATCTGCACACGAGTTTAAAGCCATTTTATCATCCACCACCTTTAATGCCCCATAGTATTTCAGATCCTGTAACATCATCTTTTATGCAAAAAGATGAAACTGATTGACTAAACTGGTTTTGGTGTTGTATTAAATAGAACAGCTCAGGGTCATTTTAACAATCGCGTGAGTAGATTAGAGAAGTTATATAATGGCATAATTTTTCAGTCCACACACTGTCACTAATATTTGCATTATTAGAACGATGTAACGAAAATGTTCATGATGGTTTGGTCCTGCGAGTTGTTGGATAAATTCAAATGAGGTTTCCCTCTTGAATGTGAAACTTCAAACTTGGCTTTCCATGTTAGATAGATCAAAGTTCTTTTAACATACTTTCAGTAGGCCTTGGAACTATCAGGTCCTTTACCCAAACCACCCGATAAACTGTGGGTTCGTTTGACGTCCAACCACTGGTCAATAAAGGTGAGTTTTTTTGTTTGAAGTCATTTATAAAATAAATAACAATACCTTGAATATGCAAAAAAAATCCAAATCACTTTGTCAAACCTCAAAAAGTATAAATCCCTAAAAAGAAAAAGATATAAACAGATTAAGTCATAAGACATACAGTCTAAAACACAGTCCATATATCAATCAGCTTGCAATCGAAAGGATAAACTTGGAAACAACCTCTACAAGAAACAGAATAGGAACATATAGGAAATGGATGAAGACGAGAACGGAAAGAAACAGGATAGAATAGATTTATGGAATGTCCCTTCCTCGCCCATCCTTTTCATCTCACTTATCAAATACATCTCTTTTTCCACAATTATACAGTAAGGAACAAATATATCAAAAATATGCAACTTGGTCCATGGATCTTTCTTCATATGTTTGGAATTTTAAAATTTCAACTGATTTTGGAATCTTCCATGGACTTCCCTGACCAATTTTTTTTGCCCTGACTTTCCCTGACCAATTTTTTTTCCCTTGACTTTCCAGAAAGTGTGATATACTGTATATCATATATATATATTATATATATATATATAATATATATATATAAATATTATATATATTACTAATTATATATATAGTATTATATATATATATATATAATATATATATATATATATATATATATATATATATATATTATATATTTCTTTTTCTTCTTCTCACCTTCCTCTTTGCCCCAAGATTGGGGTAAGTGCTGTACAAGCATCGAGGAAAGAAAATGTCAGTAGGAGAACATGAAAACGTCGAAAAGAAAGGCCCAAGCCTTACCGCCCCCTCTGTACATTAATTAGTGAGCTCGTCACAGACAGAAAAATCCACCCTAGGCATCATGGACCGCGACGGACCCTCCACTATGAAATCGTCAATGAAGGGTTCAATCCCCTGGCCCAGGTGGGGCCACAACCATGCCCATACAAAACCCCCGCCATTCTCTCTATCATGCACCTATTTCTCGCCCTGCAAACTCACATTTCATCTCCTTCAGACATCGTTACCGACTCAATCACACTTTCTCTCGTCTCCCAGGCCGGTCGTTCCCAACACCATCAACCACGTATAACATCCGCTTAACCAACCTACTATCATTCATCCTTTCACATGACCAAACCATCTCACATACTTTCATTTTATTCTCTCATTTACCCCTTGCTTCACACCAAACTCACAACTCTTAAATACGTTCATTCCTCTCTTTATCAATTCTTCTCACACCTAGCACACCCCTAAGATGTCATCTGAACACATTGAACTTTAGATCGATATACTTCTTATTCCAAGACCATAGTCTCACTACATACAATAACACAGGTAACACATACCTCATGTAAGACCCTAGGCACACTCAAGAACTTAGTCCCTTGCATTCACAACGATTTAATTGCACAGCACCCTTCCTGCATATCACAACTTTCCTACTACACTCTGCATCGTCCGTTCCCTTCTCATCCAACATATAGCCCTAAATATTTAAACTCAGGACACTTGTTCTAGCTGCCTCACCATCTAACATAACTTCACCATCTGAGGGAGTGTCCTCACTCACAAACCATAACCTTACTCTTACCCACGTTTACTTTCCAGCCTCTCCTTTGACACACCCTGCCAAATCTCTCGTAATCAATCCTCTCAAACTCTGCTTCAGATTCCGCCACACAACAAATATCCGCATATTAATAGTAGGGGCACCCTCCACTCAACTCCCTTCTCCACCATTCAAACACCATTTCCTGCCATCCCCACCTCAAATTCTTTCATAACCCCATCCATATACAAATTATATATATATATAATAATATATTATATATATACATATATATATATATAATATATATATATATATATATATATATTTATATATAGTATATATATATATATTATATATAATATATATTATCTACCTTCTTCCTCCCCAAGGACTGGGGAAGGGTGTGTACAGGACGGAAAAACTAAAAGTAGGTAGGAGGAATTATGACACAGTTGAAAAGAAAGCCCAGCCTTACCGCCCTTCTAATACCTTTAGTGAGAACTCTCGCAGTCAGAAATTCAACCCAGAGCTTCACTAGACGCAACGGACGCCTCACTATGGCATATCGTCAAGTGTAGGGTTCATCTCCTGGCCCAGGTGGGCCCACAACCATACCCCGCTCACAAAACCCCGCCATTCATTATATTATGATCTTATTCTCGGACTCTGCCAAACTCATTTCTCTCCCTCCTTCAAACATTCGTTCACTGACTCAATCCATTTTTTCTTCGTGCTCCCCAGCCGGCGATTTCCAACACACTCCACCACTATACATCGCTACCGACTGTCATTCATCCTTCCATATTGACCAAACCATCTTCAACGTACTTTCATTTATTATCTCATTTACCCTTTTCTCACACCAACAACTTCCTATTACGTTCATTCCTCAAATTTTATCAATTCTTTCACACCTAACACGCCCTTAGATTGTCCATCTGAACACGTTGACTTTAGATCTATACCTTATCAGACCATATACCTCTTATTCTTATACATTAACACAGGTAACAACTACCCTCATGTAAGACCCTAGCGCACTCAAGACTTAAGTCCCTTTACGTCCACAAACGATTTAATTGCACCAGCCACCTTCCTGCCAATCACAACTTTCTTACTACACTCTGCATCATCCGTTCCCTTCTCATCCAACATATATCCTAAATATTTGAACTCTAGACACTTGTTCTAGCTGCTCACCATCTAAAATAATTTCAAACCGAGGATTGTCCTCACTTACAACCATAACCTTACTCTTATCTATGTTTACTTTCAAACCCCTCCTTTTACACACCTGCCAAATTCTCTACCAATCCTCTCAAACTCTCTCAGATTCACCACACAAAAACCATAATTATCAGCATATAATAGGTAGAGCACCCTCCACTCACCTCCATCATTCTAACACCATTTCCTGCCAACCCCATCCATATACAAATTGGATAACCAAGAGGACATAACACATCCCTGCCTCACTCCGCTATTAATATTAAAAAAATCACTTTTAACACCATTTATTCTTACACACGCTTCACTATCGTCATACATACTTTTGATTTCATTCAGAAGCCTACCACCAACACCATACATTACTAACACCTGCCATAAAACCTAAATACAATTTATTCTTCTCCCTCATTTTCTCAGCCATTTGTTTTAATGTAAAGATTTGATCCACACACCCTCTACCACTCCTAAACGCACCTTGTTCTTCATCAATCAGTCCTTCAATCACTCGACGCACTCTTTCGACTAAAATACCAGCATATATCTTCCCTACAACATATTCAATATTATAATATATATATATTATATCTATATATATATATATATATATATATAATATATATATATATATATAATATATTATATATATATATATATATATAATATATATATATATATATATATATATATACCGGTATATATAATATATATATATATATATATATATATATATTATATATATATATATATATATATATATATATATATTATAATAATATATATATATTATTATATATATGTATATATAGTATATATACATATATACCGGTATATATATATAATATATATATAGTATATATTATATATATATATTATATATATATATAATTATAAATATATTATATAATATATATAGTTATATTATATATAACCCTTGAAAAGGGATACAAGTTAATAGGTAGTATCTATATATATATAAATATATATATATATATATATATATATATATATATATATATAGATTATATATATATATATTATATATATATATATATATATATATATATAATATATTAAATTTACCTCCTCTTTCCTCATTAGCTTTTGCATAACAAGGTGACGTGCACTTTGTCCTTTAATCACATGTTTTCTTGTTGATGCAGCGTCTGTGGTTCATTATCCTCCATTAGCTTCTTGGCCAGTTCCTCCTGATGACCTCCCTCTCCAACAAGTCTAGCATTAAGGTCACCACCTAAGTGAACCGACATTCCATTCGAAGTGGGTACTGACATTTGGTTTGCTTGCATTGATGGTGAGCTTAATGACATGGAACTAGGTGTGCCAATTAATGATGGGGAAGGTATGCCAGTCATCTGGGCGGAGGTAATAGGGTGAGTCACCACCATAGGTTGAGTTATTGTAGGGAGAGTAGTCATAGGAAGGTGAGATGATTGAGTCATTACTGACGAAATCGAAACAGGTCCTCCAACAATTCCAACAGGAGGAACACTCCCGCCAATAATTCCCACAGGAGGAGGAGTAACACCAACCAGCCCAATAGGTGGAGGCTGAGGAGTAGGTGTTGGGACGCTGAGGGTTGATAGTAAACTACTGATAGGATTTGGGTTGAAGGCATCCATCGCTTGAATTTTGGCTGTTGCAGCAGCTGCAGCTACAGCAGCAGCAGTAGGCATTTGTGTTGGGGCCTGTTGGGGACCCTGCAAAGAAACAAACAGTTTTAAGATACTAAAAATCATTTTAACAATTATTTAACACCCAAAAATATTACCACCACCAGAAATACATACGTAAAATGATCCAGGGGGAGTAATGGCTTTTCCAACTCGCAAGTACTGGCCACCAAGATCAAACAAATTCATTGATGCAATGGCCTCCTGCGCGGATGCATTTGTGTCATATTCAATGAAGCCGTAACCTTTATGTTTGCCGGGGGTTGACGAAGGTGTAAGAGTACAAGTCTGGAATGATTTTATATATATATATATATATATATATATATATATATATATATATATATATATATATATATATATATATATATAATATATATTATATATATATATATATATATAGATTTTTTTTTCCTCCTTTCCTCACATTGGGAGTAAGGTGCGCAACACACATCGGAAACAAAAAATTATCAGAACATGACCTAAATTGAGAGGAAAGCAGCCCACCAAACCCTTAAGTGAGAGCCCATCCTAGTAAAAAAAAATCCACCCTAGTGTTTCACAAAACTGCGATGAACCCTCACTGTGGTATCTCAACAATGTAAGGTTCATCCCTTAGACCAGGCTCACAGCAATATCCCCTCACAAACCCCCGCTTTCACTTCTATTATGCACTCTGCTCGCCTCTGCCACACTCACATTCCTTCCCTTCAGACATTAATTTACCGACTCTTATCAACTTTTTCTTCGGTTTCCCAACACACTCACCACCGTACATTCGCTTAATCAACCAACTATCATCCATCCTTTCCATATGACCAAACCATCTTAATAGACTTTCATTTATTCTACATTTACGCCTTTTTCACACCACACAAATCCCTAACATGTTCATTATTCATTTTATCAATTCTTCTAACACCTAACATGCTTCAAAGATTGTTCATCTGAACAGATTATATCTTAGATCTATACCTCTTTTTCCTACACTATAGTTTCACTACTATACATTAACGCCGGTAACAACATTCACATGTAAAGCCCAAATGAACTCGAGACTTATTGTACTCACCAAGGATTTAATTGCACCAGCCACCTTCCTACCATTCACAACTTTCTTGTTACGCTGCATCATCTGTTCCCTTTTCATAGAACATACTGCCTAAATATTTAAACTCTAAGATACTTATTCCAATTGCTCACCATTCAACATGATTTAACGCCACAGACTATTCTTTACTCACTACTATGACCTTACTCTTATCTACATTTACTTTCAAACCCCTCCTTTTGCACACTGCCAAACTGGTCTCCCAATCCTCTCAAATTTTCTTCAGATTAACCACGCAAAACTAAATATCAGAATACAATAAGCAGGGCACTCTCCACTCTCTTTCGTTCTCCATCAGTCTAACATCTTTCCTTATCTCTAATTCCTTCATCACTCAAATCAAATACAAATTAAATAACCAAGGAGATACAACACATCCATGCCTAACTCCACTATTAATATTACACTATTCAGTCTGGACTCCATTTACTCTTAGACACAATTCACTATCACCATATATTCATTCATATCATTCAGAAGCCTACCACCAACAGCATATACCAATAACACCCGCCACAGAGCTTTCCTATTAATCCTGTTATATGGCTTTTGCAAGTTCGTAAAACCTAAATACAATTTATTCTTTTTCTCTCTTATTTGTTTGAACGTGAAGATTTGATCTACACATCCTCTACCACTTCCAAATGCTCCTTGTTCTTGGTCAATCAGTCCCTCAGTCAATTTCTGCTAAAATACCAGCATATATCTTGCCTACAATACTCAATTAATTAATTCCCCTTATCTCCCTTACCCTTATATAAGGGTATTATTAGTGTTCTCCTCCAATCATATGGAACTATACTTTCCATAAAAAAGCTTTGTTACACAACTTCAATAAAATGTCAATCACAATCTAGCCTCCATTCTTAAACATTTCGTCAGTTATTCCATCTACACCTGCTGATTTACAATTCATCAACTTTCTTACACTATCTATTACCTCCTCCTAAAAATGTCTATTCCTTGCACCATCAAACCCACACATATTCGCTATCACCTCTTCATTACTTCCAATGTTACACAGATTTTAGAAGCGTTCCCTCCACTCTTTCCTCATATCCTATTCATCAGTCACGAAAGGAGCATACCAATTCATTATTTTATGAAGATTCACCTTACTCTCATTATTAAATGGCCTAGTGGATAGAGCGCACGGTTACTGTTAACTCAGCGACGCGGAGTCCAGTGTTCGAATCCCGCTGATGGAGAGTAAAATCTCCCTTGACTCATTTCATTATTTAACCTTTCGCAATCCCTTCCAAAGAGCTTCGAATTCCCTTGTAAATCCCCATTTATCCTCCTTCCAAACTCTTCATTTACCTTTCCCCCCCCCCTCCTACATGTGCAACTTTGTCTTCATTTTTTTCCAATTATATATTTCCATACACCTTTCTTTAGAAACCTCATAATAATAATAATAATAATAATAATAATAATAATAATAATAATACATACCCTAATTTTACCAAAAGCCTCAAAAACACTCTTGATATCAGTCTCTGAAAGGTCCTGATGAACAGAAGCAATGTAGATACGGTTGTAATGGTTTGCCTCTTCTGTTATTTCATCAATTACAGTCTGAGCCTATATAAAAGAGAAAAGAAAAAAAACAAAAAGCATCACCAATAGAATAGAAAACAATTCGATAATATATAATATATATATATATTATATATATATTATATATTATATATATATATATATATATATATAATATAACTATATATACGATGATATATATATATATATATATATATATATATATATTATATATATAATTTTAGGGATGTAATGATAGTATCGGTATCGGCAGTATCGGCCTTTTGGGGGGTATCGGTATCGGTTAACATGGCCGATATTTATTACTTTTGGGGAAGAATATGAGTAAACTATTCAGATTCAAATAACACTATGTAACAAAAAAAAAAAAAAAAATTATTTTTTTTATTGAATCATATATTTTTTGACGCTGAACACAGAAATGACCTTCAAATTTTTTTCTATCATCGATAGTTTGAAGTTTATTGCCAATATTTAAGTTTTGAAATTTTTAAGGTTTGTTAATGAGCTTACACTGTAAGTACTTATTACAATTTTTTATTTGAAGGTTTAAATTTACGAAAGCAGTAACTTAAAAAAAGACTTTTTACTTGATATGATGCATACTAATATCCCCAAAATATAAGCCAATCCTTTAATATGCCAAAAAAATGCTTACTTTGCATTTAAAAGTGCTTTGTTCATAGTGTTTTTTCTCTTGGAATCGATTTGGCTTCTCTGTATCAACACCCACATATAGATTCACAATAATCAGTGGCACTATCCTAAACGTCCCTGGTATTGCTTTTAAATTGCTGAATATCCTTGTGAATCTTTCACCATGTTCTTCCCTTACATCCCCTAAATTCTCTCGAAAAAAGTCCGATGCGAGTGTAAATAACGCACCTTTAAATGACATACGGCACCCCATTTTTTTATAACCAATCAATGAGCATTTTTATCAGCTGTTTTGTAATTGGAGCTTTACAATTTCCCTAAAAACCCTAAACCAACATTACGGATGCACATCAGGCATTTCATTTCAACTATGCTTCATCTTCTCCTCAATTCCAAGGACTTGGGCATATTGGTTATCTGTGAGCTCATTCATCTACTAGAAAAACAGAAAAAACATATATAATAATTATATATAGATATATATATAATATATAATATATATATAATATATATATTATAATAGATATATATATATATATATATATCTATATATATATATATATTAGTATATAATATATATATAAGTAGCTGCTACATATATTGAGGAAACATACGTTTCTTCTTTTAATGTCATACTTGTCATAAAACAAGTTTACATACTGAAGGTCGTGGTGAAGGTATAGGGTTGAGTTTTTCATTATGAGGAACTAGGTGTTCTGGATGAGGGAATATCTGGTATGGAAGATATGGCTTCCTTTACCTTTTCCATATTTGTAATATTCACCACGCAAAAGTGGCAGTCATCATAGTGATTCGTTGGCTCTCGCCATATTCTGGGAATAGCCAAAAGCATTGCTTTTCTAGTTCCTCTTAGCCGTCCTTCTAGGGTTGTTTTACAACTTCCATATATAATGAGGTGCCCAGTGTTTATCTTAATCACCAATAGTCATACCAAAGTAGAGCCTGTACGCTATCCAATACTTGGTTTCCTTCACAATTTTGTGGAAATGTGTTAGAACTAACATAAAATCCACACACATAACAAAATGAATCTGCCAAACGTTTTACACTGTCTATTTGCAATTTTACAAATGTTTAATTATTTATTTTGACTATATTTTGAAAATTATAAAGATATTTAAGTTTGGTACCTCACTTTCAATTATATTTCACTAGAATGTAGTTAAACAATGGTATATACAACATACCCTCATATAAGCCCCTTGAGAAGGGCCCAGCTCGTGAGTGGTGGCGATCTGTAAAAAAAAACAAAATAAAAAAAACTATATATATATATTATATACTATATATATATATGTATATATATTATATATATATATATAATCTATTCTATATATATATACTATATAGTAATTATAATATAATATAATATTAAGATATAAATCAGTTATAACAATGCAATCCCCATAAAACATTAACGGCAACTGACTTTTACTCAGCGCGTATGCCGGGAACAACCCTACAAAATGAAGAAATGAAAATAAAAATTTTTATGCCGTCGTAACATAAAAACGGTCGATGCTAGAGAAAACTAAAAAAAAACATTTATTTGGGAGCTAAAAAACTGTATTAAAAAAAATCAAAAAAATCAGAAGAAACAAAAAAATTTTTTGGTTAACATTGAGTAAACTTAGATTCGATATATAAAAGGTCTAATAAGAATCTAAGCTAACTTAAACACACCAAGAATGGCATCTCGACGGTGAACCACTTCTAAATGCATTTAAATAGCAAACCGAGGAGCTTGCTTGTGTGACAAAAAAAAAAAAAGATTCCTTGAAACGAATGCGCGATATCAGCAACGATGGCCAACAGGACTTGGATAGTGATGATGATATTTCAGCAAATGAAACCTACTGGAGATGAAGAGGATTTGGATACGTTAGACTTTGATAAGTTCATGGCCGAAATTGCAATGACATCTTATTCACCTTCAAAGAAATCACACCAAGGAACCTCATCGAAAAAATTAGCAGGCAGTCATCAAAGAGCCAAGATAATTCAAATTTGCAAGCTGTGAAAAAGGAGATGAAGCTCTACGAAAACATGGAGATGCTTCTTAAAGAGAATCCTTTCATGTGGTGGCATGAAAATGGGCCAAGGTTTCCATTTATTATCAGTGCTTGCAAAGCAAATATTCATCAGTCGAGAGCGAGCGTATATTTAGTGTGGTGGAATGTAAACACCCCAAAAAGGAAAGGCTCTCGCCACATTTACTAGTGAAAGCTTAATTTTTTGCATCACAATTGAGGAATTTGTGATTTGATATTGAATGATAGTCTATTTTTATCTTAAAGGGTATATTAATATTATGTCATGTGTTTGAATAATTAGCGTTTTTTTAGTTTGTCTTTTCAGCTGATTAACTGGAGTCTCTTCTTTCATTATTTTATTCTTTATTTGTAGTTAGTTAAAGATCTTCTTGTAATTTGTAATATCTAAAACATAAAATTTAGTAGCTGGATTTGGCTAAGACGTAGGGGAGATATGGGAGTTGGAATATTTTTTGAATGAAAACAAACATAAGGAAAATTATGAATATAATAATTTTCATTTTATTATTCCTTTAAGATGACTACTTTTAATATATAAAATAAATACACTTGGCCAAACCAAATATAAAATAAATAACTAAGCATTGGTTGTACAGGGAATGCAATCCTGAGTGCCTAGCAGTACACAAATGTTCTATCTATTACTGTGCATTTATTATATTAATTAAAGTATCCGTATCGGGCACGTAAAAAAATAGAGTATCAGTCTCTTTTCTGGTATCTTTTCTGGAATCGGTACATCCCTAATATATATATTATATATATATATATATATATATATATTAATATATATATATATATATATATATATATATATATACATTATATATATACTTATAACTATATATTATATATATATATATATATATATTATATTAAATAATGAAAAATAAAATAAAAAATGTTTTTAAACATTACTATATATATATATATATATATATATATATATATATATATATATATATATATATATATATATATATAATATATATATAATATATATATATCCATATATATTATATATATATATAATATATAATATATATATATAATTCTTTCTTTCTTTCTTCACCTTCCTCTTTGCCCCAAGAGTTGGGGGTAAGGTGCTGTACAAGCATCGAAAAGAAAAAGGGAGTAGGAGAACATGACAAACGTCGAAAAAGAAAAGCCCAGCCTTACCTCCCCCTTCTGTACCATAATTAGTGAGAGCTCGTCATAGACAGAAAATCCACCCTAGACCATCATAGGACCGCGACGGACCCTCCACTATGGTAAATCGTCAATGTAAGGTTTCAATCCCCTGGCCCAGGTGGGCCACAAACCTACCCCCATACAAAACCCCGCCTTCTCTCCTATCATGCACCCTTTATTCTGCCTCTGCCAAACTCACATTTCTCTCCTTCAGGAATTCGTCACCGACTCAATCCACTTTCTCTTGGTCTCCCAGCCGGTCGGTTCCCAACACACTCTGCCACTATACATCCGCTTAACCAAGCGACTTTCATTCATCCTTTCCACAAGATCCAAACCATCTCAACATACTTTCATTATTCTCTCATTTAAACCCTTTTTCACACCACCACCACTCTCTAATACGTTCATGCCTCACTTTATTAATTCTTTTTCACACCTAGCATGCCCCTAAAGATTGTCCATCTGGAACACATTGAACTTTAGATATATATATATATTATATATATATATATATATTATATATATTATATATAATTTATATATATATATATATATATTATATATATATATATATATTCATAGATATATAATATATACTATATATATAAGTTAATATATATATATATATATATATACTATATTATATATATATATAATTATAATATATATTATATAAATATATATATATATATATATATATATATTATATATATATATATATTTAATGAAAAATAAAATAAAAAAAAATATGTTTTTAAACATTACTATATATATATATATATATATTATATATATATATATATATATTATATATATAGAATATAATATCTATATATATATTATATATATATATATATATATATATATATATATATTACTTACTTTACTCACAAGAGGATGGCTTGAGGACAACTGTGGAATAAGCTGCGGAAAATAAGATTTTTTTTTTAAAAATTGTAAAAAAAAAATGTTAATTTAAAATAAATATAACTAAGATAAACTACCAATACTACTACTACTAATAATAATTATATAAATGTTTCTAACCTATTTTTAAATTTTTCAAAAATATTATAGCAGTATATATGGTGGTATTAATAATAATTAACTACCAAAAGTTTTGTAACTTACTCCACTAAATACAAACATAAGATCCAATTAGTTAAATACTACTACTAATAATAATAATAATATTAATAATTTTTCAATTTCAATTTCAAAAAGTTTCAGACAAAAAAAAAATAATTTACATTGTTAAGTTTATATAATAATAATAATAATAATAATAATAATAATAATAATAATAATAATAATAAGTGTAGGTGGTTGTTACAGTGTTTGATGTAAAGGGGTGATCTGCAATAAAATTGACATCCTACTGGTCGTAATGGACCTCTAATGGTAGGATTTTTGTTTGAGTTTGAAGGCGATGTTTAGGTGTGTGGTGGGGAAGCAGTCAGTTATTATCCTAAGGGCTTTATTTTGAACAACTTCGAGCTTCTTAATTTAGTCTCTGATACTGTGGGAGCCCAGGCGGGGGATGCGTAGTTTAGAGAGGGGGGGGGCGAAGATATTGTCTGTATACTACTATTGAGTTTGTTTCTATATGTTGTCCAAAGTTAGTTCCTGTTATTGCCTTCATAGCGTTTAATTTATTTGTGGCTTTGGATGTAATGTAATGTCTATCTGAAAGGCAAAATGTCATATGTGGATTAAATGTCGAATCTAAGAAGATGGTTGGTTGTCTATAATTTTAAAGATGAATTGTTGGATGTTTATGGGATTCTCTTTTATCTGGTGTGAATAATGTAATTGAAAACTTTTGGGGTGAGGCTGACATTCTATTATCTGTTAGCTACTGATCCAGTTGTCTTATATAAGGTTTAAGTTCTATTCGCGCTGTATTTAAGGAATGGGTGTTGAGCGGCAATGGTTAGATTATGGGCATATCTATTTATTTTTATATAAGGGGACGCGGGGTTTGGGAGATCGTGCATAAAAAGATTAAAGAGTGAAGGGGAGAGGAGGATGGCTCCTTGGGGGACGCCATTATATAGTATGAATGTAGGGGAGGTGTGTCGTCCTTGTATAACTTTAGCTGTAAGTTCTGATATGAGGTTTGTTACTATTTTATCTTTAATGGGCATGTTAGTATTTAATATTCTATTTATTAAGATGTCGGGGAATTGAATTGAATGCCTTGTTAATGTCAATTGCGATTAGAATGGTGCGAGAGAGGGAGAGTTTTGGTTAAGGACATTCAGAATATGCTGTTAAATCAGTTATCAGAGTGGTTGTGGAATGTCTTTGTCTAACTCCATGTTGTGTGCTAGATAGAGGAACATAAGGTAGGGTTCTATCGAGTAATAATTTTTTCAGTACCTTAGCTATTGTGGAAAGCAGTGATATATATATATATATATATATATATATATATATATATATATATATATATATATATATATATATATATATATAATATATATATATATATATATAATATATATATATATTATATATATATATATATATATATATATATATAATTTAATATCTCACCTGGGGCATATTAGAGGGCCGTCCCACTTTTATGTTCCGGCCCCCAATCATAACTCCATTCATTTGTTCTAAGGCTAACTGGGCAGCTTCAGGCATCTCATATTCAACGAAAGCAAATCTGAAAGTACAAGGAGTGCCACTAATTAATAAAAATAATAATATAAATAATATAATGAAGCAATGTGGGTGTTGTAAAGTAGGATGTAAAAATGTCAATAGTGAGTGGTGTAATGAAGGGGTGATGTAAGTGGTTAAAAGTAATAAGGAGGTGTGGTTGAATACGCTAAAAGCCATGGAAGAAAGCTGTATGAAAATATATAAGGAGGAAAAGAGAAAGATTAAAGATTGCATACGAAGGAGAAAAAAAAAAGATAAATAAACAGTTTGAAAGGAAGATGAATGGAGAATTACAAGGGAATACGAAGCTGTTCTGGAAAGAAGTACGAAAGGTTTTGAAAGAAAGTAAGGGAAATCTTCATACAATAATGAATAGAAATGGTGCTTTCGTGTTAACTGATGAAGTGGATGGAGTAGGATAATAGAAGGAAACACTTCCTAAACCGGCTACATTACATGGATGTATAAAAGAGGTAATATTGGAATGTGTTGTTTGATGGTTTAAAAGTAGGTATTATTGGGGATGAGATATTAATTAGCGAGGATGTAATCCAGCAGCCAGGTTAAGATGGAATTACTGTTATGGATTAAAGAATGGATTGTGAGATTGTGACCGACTTTGAAATGGAAGGGTGTGTAAACAAATGGGTAATTCTAAAAGTGAATTGGAGGAAGTAGTGATAGTACCCTGATATAAGGGTAAGGAACAAAGGGAACTGTAGAAACTATAAGGGACATTAGGATTGTGAGTATTGTAGGGAAGAGATATGCTGATATTTAAGGGGTTTGGGAAAGTTGCGGAGAAGGACAACAGGCTGATGTTGAGGAAACAGAACAAAGTGCCTTAAAAGTGGTAGGGATGTGAAGATTAAATTTATAAAATTGAAGCAATGAGTGGAGAAAATTAAATAAAAACAAACAGTATTTAGATTTAATGGACTTTATCAGGCGTACAAAGGAATTAATAGGGAAGCTCTGGTGCCTGTGCGGGGTGCAGTGTGTGTGGTGTGTGTGTGTGTGTGTGTGTGTGTGTGTGTGTGTGTGGGGGGGGGGGGGGGTGCTAGTGGAAGGCTTCTGAATGGAATAAAACATATGTATGTCAATAGTAAAGGGAGTGTAAAAATAAATGAAGTGGAGAGTGAATGATTTAATATTAATAATAGTGGAGTGAGGCAGGTATGTGTTATGTCTCCATGGCTATTCTAATTTTGTAAATGAATGAGGTGATGAAAGAATTAAAGATAGGGGTGGCATGGGAGAGTTTAAACTGATGGACAATGGAAGGGATGGTGACCTGCTTTATTGGAAGCTGAAAGATTTGATTTTGTGTGGGCAAATCTGAAGAAAGTTTGAGAGGATTGGGTTGCGAGGTTTGGCAAGGTGTGGAAGGAGCGGTTTGAAAGTAAAGGTAGATAAAAGTAGGGTGATGGGGGTATGTGAAGAGACTACAAGTGTGAATTATGTTGGATAGTGAGCTGCAGGAATGAGTATCTGAGTTTAATTATTTAGGCTATGTTGGAGGAAAAGGGAACGGATGAGTCTAGAGTAGCAAGGTGGTGACCTGATGCAATTAAACCTTTGGTGAATGAAGAGACTAAGTCCTGGGCGCACTAGAGTTCTGTATAAGGTAAAGTTGTTACTGGTATTAATGTATAGCAGCGAAACTTTGGTGTGTATATAATAAGAGGTATAGATCTAAGGTGGTCTGTTCTGTTCAAATGATAATCTTAGGACTAAGAGGAGTATTAAAGAGCTGTGTGGTGTGGGGAAAAATAAGGGAATAATTGGGTATATTACGATGGTTTGATCATATGGAAAGGATGGATGACAGTCGGTTGGTTAAGCAGATGTATAGGGGTGAGTGTGTTGGAAATCGAGAGGCCGAGAGACATAAGAAAAAGTGGATTGAGTCAGTAAAAGAGTGTCTGAAGGAAAGTGAATTTGTTTCAAGCAAGAAGAATGGTGCATAATAGAAGGGAATGGCGTTTTGTGAAGGGAAATGGTTCTAGGACTGGTCCAGGGGATGAACCCTAACAATGGCGAGATACCACAGTGGGGGTCTGTCACAGTGATGTAAAGTCCTGTGGTGGATTTTTTGCTGCAACAGGCTCACATTTATTAAGGGAATGAGGGGAGGGTATCGAAGGGGCTTTTCTTTCAACTTATGCCATGTTCTTCTACTCAATTGTTCTACTTCCGGTGCATGCTACACACCCTTCCCCATCTGGAGGCATGTAGAAAGGATAAATAAAGAAAGGAAGAAAATAATAATAATAATAATAATTAGTAATTAAATACGCTAATGTTCAGAATAATTGATAAATAAAAAAAAAAAATAAGTACTATTATAATGCTAAAAGCAATAAAACTACTTTTATTTACTATAGTATCAATAATAATAATATTTCTTACCCTTTGTGCTTTTGAGTGATGGGGTCCCAAGACATATTAATGGATTTGATGGGCCCAAAGGGAACAAAAGCTTGTCGAATGGTGTCTTCCTTCAATTCAAAGCTGATGCTTCCAACGTAAACCCTACACATCAAAACTAAAGCCTGATGTCGCTGTAGTGATTTTGCTTGCTGCAAAATAATAAAACAATTTTAATTTCTTATCATAGTAATAACAATTATAAAATCCAATAAGTAAATCATAAATGTTACGTTAACTTTATTAAGATTTGCTCTTAACTCATACCTGTTGCTGATGAGCCAAGGTTTGTTTCATAAGTACTAATCGAATACTCTGCTCCATAGCGTACTTCTTTGCTTTTGCAAGGGCATCCTTCTGGTCTACTGTCAATTTGGGAAGAGGTTGTCCAAGGACCAAAGATATGTCATCTTTGTTTGATCCTGTGCCTAAAATGTTTAAAAAAAAAAATATTAATTACTGCATCTATGCTCCGATTTTTATAATAATTGGTTGGAATATAATTATTAGAGATGTACCGGTAGTATCGGCCATTTTTATAGGTATCAGTATTGGTTAATATGGCCGATACTTCTTACTTTTTGGGTGATGAATTAGGAGAAACTTTTAGATTCAATAATAAACCTAGTTTCGATATATAAAAGGTTCTAATAAGGAATTCCTTAAGCTAGCTGAGACCATCCACAAAATCAACACTGTATGTGAGAAGATCCAATCTTGTAAAGGCATAAAAAAGCATAACCGAGGAGCTTGCCTCGCGTGAAAAAAAAAAAAAAAAAGATTCACAGAAGCCGCCTTATCAGCAACCCCTGGCAACAGCACTGATAGTTGACGATGGTGGTTTTCAGCAATAAACCTACTGAACAGATGAGAGGATTTGGATATGTTTAGACTTTGATAAGTTCATGCCGAAATTGCATTGACATCTTTACCCTCGATGTTAAGATCACTTTCGTGTTTTTCATCCTAAATAATTGAACGCATAGTCAAATCAAGGAGCAAAGATAATTCAAATTTGCAATCTGTGAAAGAGGGAGATAGGGTTTTAGGAAACATGGAGATGCTGCCCACAGAAGAGAATCCTTCCATGTGGTGGCATGAAAATGGGCCAAGAATTCCATTATCATCAGTGCTTGCAGGCAAATATTTATCAGCCCCTCCTCATCAGTCGAGAGCGAGCGTATATTTAGTGTAGGTGGAATGTAAACACCCCAAAAGGAACAGGCTCTGCCGATACTTGTGAACAAGCTTATATGTTTTGCATCACATATTTGAGAATATTTGAATTCTGAGTACATCGAATGATATATTATCTTGTATCTTAAAGGAGTACATTATTATTATGTCATGTTTGAAATAATAAGCGTTTTTTTTATTTTGTTTTTTCAGTTGATTAATTTTCTTTCATTCTTTCATTTTTTTATTCATTATATTGTATCTAGTTAAGGTTCATCATGAAGATTTTAAATCGTGTTAAACTGTCCACTTAGTAGCAAAAAAACACATTAATGATGAAAATGGAAAATTTTTTGAAACAACCACAAACATAAAAAAAGTTATTTAATACTATATTTGCATTTATTATTCCTTTAAGATATATTTTAAGTTATAAAATAATATCTTTAATAAACCAATTAATAAAAAATAAATGACTAAGGTTGTACAGGGAATTCAATCCTGAAGTTGCCTAGCAGTTAAGACAAACAAAGTGTTCTATCTTATTAAGTAGTGTATTTATTATATTAAATTAAAGTAATGGTATAAGTAAAAAAAATAAAACAAAATAGAGATATCGGTATCGGCCTCTTTTCTGGTATCGGTACAATAATAATAAAAATTGTATTAAATGAAGACAAGGGAAGTGGAAGTGGAGAAATTTGGGAAGACAGTGTTTTTGACTTACATTTTTTAATTTTAGCTAAATATATTTAACAGCAGCATAAATTTTTCTAATATAATTAGTTTATATATCTTGCACATGATTAATATGTTTTGCATTGACAATTTATGTAATGAAAAAAAATACTATATATATTATATCACTACTTCTAATATTTACGTATACATATATTAACATTTTTTTACGAAACTCTCGCATAACATATGACCATGTGATTCTATAACTTAGTATTGTGAATGTGTGATAGTATTATATATATTAATAGGAATTATTTATAAGCTAAGCCTAATACAATGTTTTTTCTATACAGCTATATACTACTTATACACTATATACGTCAGTCACCTACTGAAACTTACAAGACGAGTGGGAGAGCTAGTGGCTATGTTCTCTCAATTACATCTTCTGACTACTGGTGAGCGACGTCACCATAAAGGCAGGCGCCAATTCTGTTAAAGATCATAAATCTTGATTAGAAATCATAAAAATTAGAAGGTAATTAATGAAAATCAAACTAAAGGCCAGCACCACATCTACAGTGATTCAAAATAAAGGGAAGAATAAAGAAGAGTAAGAAATGCTTTTAAATCTTAAGCATAAGATCTCATGAAAGAGGGGAGGGAGTGTGATATGATTGCATGAATTTAAAATTTGGAATAATAGATACAAAAAAATAATAAGTATAAATAATAATATCCAAAATCCCACACATACATATCTCCATTTTTACTATGACTTATTTTGCTATCAACATCTACTACTAAAAAGAAAAAACCCATAAAACAAAACTCAAAAGCCAGATGAAATGCATCACACTGCAATGAAAACTAAACGCAGGAATGACTCAAAAGTTATTAGTGCATTGCACATTCAATCTCCATCAACCAATAACACTATTCCTTTAGATCCTTCTTAACCTCTTAATTTAAACTACATTGAAAAGAATCTACTACTGCAAACATTTTATATACGGTACTATATAGTCCAATTAAGAAACCAAAAAAAGCTTCCTAATTATAGACCATATGTTATGTAATAAGATTATAAAACGTTTGCAATAGCAGCTTCTCAACGTGAAACAATAATAAGTCTAATTATGCTTGATTGTGTAAGCAATTACCACAGGCTTGTGGGCATAATTTGGAATAGGTTTAAAATTTTCTGCCCATGATAAAATCTGTTTGTGGAGTGAGAGTTCGTTTGGGACGTCCATCACAGCTACAGTACCTGTTGTCCACTTGCTGCAGCTCATATCCCTTCCATCCTTTATACTTACTAACACCATGAAACGATAAAAAGAAAAAACAAAACACGCTTATCAAGGAACTATGTGAATTATTTCATCATCAATACTAAACAAATAATTAAAATATCCCCATACGAAAGGCAAAATTTTTTTAAACCAATATTACTTTTTTCTTTAACCTGTAATCTCCTAACTTGATACACCTACCATCTCATTTGCTTAAAGATTTCTGTAAATAAAAAAAAATTAAAAACTAAAAGCTATCAAAATATAAATTTAGCACAAGACTGTAGTAATGTACGGTAAATATATAGTTTCAACAATAATTAAAAGATAGAGAGAGCACATTCCATTCATTAACCAACTAAGAAATTACTTTTATAACAAACTCATGAAACAATTACAAGAGAAAAATGAATCTTTCGCTAATGCATGTTGGTTAACAAACAGAAAATTTTCTACACTATATATTTTTAACTTAAGACTATAAAATATACTTGGTAGATATGGCTAGAACTAAACATAATGCGTAATCTTTCGGAATCGTTCTGCAAAGATAAACAGAAAATAAACCTAAGAAGAATTGAGCTAAATCCAAGACAAAAACTGTTCATTTTTGTCATAAAAACCACAAACAAAAAAACAACATCGCGAAGTATTAATGACATTCGTAATCATATTTTACTAATACGCGTCTACAAACCTCAAGAGCCTTCCTATAACTTGCACTCTGTAATAATAATAGACAACCTGACGAAATAGCAGGGAAGTACACCATCTAGGGTGAATGGACTTATATGAGGCAATCCGCAAAATAGCCAAATTTCTAAAAATGGTTTGGTTGAACCAATATCTTGCAATTGCAAGAAGAAAAGAAAAAAAGAAGCCAAAATCAATTCAACCATCCGTACAATTAATAACTTTCAATTTTATTTTTTAATATTTATGCATGACAATTTCACCCACATTTTCTTGTCCATAAAATGCAATACACCAAGCACTCTATTTACATAAAAACTGCTATAGCTACAATCACACAATCTCAAGCAATACACCAAGCACTCTATTTATTCAAAACCTGTTATAGCTACAATCACACAATCTCAAATGTTAAATTTTTAAAAAATATAAAACTCCATAACCCCAAAAACTATATACCGTATAAATAATAATAAAAGATTATATTGGAAATTGGTTAAATTTTTATTCTTCCTATCATGACTAAAAAATACATATCAAATTAAAATGATCAAAGTTTAAAATTTTCATTAGAAGATATAACTTGCAATCAATTTTCACAGCATCACTAAATTACTTCAGTATAGAGAAAAATGCTATGATAAAGTCAATATACTCTTTTCACAATTTACTAATAACTATTTTGAAGGAGTAAGAAATATGAATATAAAATCTTAAACTATTTCAAAATTCATTCATACTTTTATGTTGAATATAAAACCAACTTGATCATGATATCTTAAGCTAAAATTTATGCCATAAAGAAAAGATTTCCACAAAAAAAAACTAAAATCAATGAAAACCATATCACAACCACCTCGACAAATTTCATACCAACTTTAAACCTTTAACATAACCTGTATATATCACTGTACCCTGCAAATAAGTTTTAAATGATGTTCAATCTATAAATGATAAGATTCTCTGAAAAGACAAACCTGCAAAATATATAAATATAATAACACTGGTAAGAGATATCATGGTAAATGGTGAATAATAAAAACAGTAAAACATAAAAAAGAAACTAATATTAAAATTCAAAATTGTTTTAAAAGTAAAAATTTAATTCTTACCTTCCTGAATGCAAACTTTCTTTTGTGGGGGTTCCATCATTGTACTTTCACCGTTATTCACCTTCAAATAAAAAAAAAAAAATAAAAAATACTTGATTATAAAATCATACTTTCAAAAGCAAATATAATTATACTCACCTTTACTTTATAATTCTTTATAAATAGAGAATAAAATGTAAAAGTTGATGCAAAATTTCATACAAGACAACATTATATTAATTAAGTTGCATAATTCAATACTAAATCATAGTCTTATAATTTCAAACTTTGAATCAAAAGAATACGAATATCAAGAGCGAATAGCTACTTAACTGTAATGAGATTAGATACATTATAATCGATATTCAGTTCTAGTCGACAAAAATTACTTATAAGATTAAAAAAAATTGCATTATATTATAATAATAAATATTATGTATGAATAGAAGTCATATATTAACAAGTGAAGGAAACATGCAAAGATTAACACTATACATCCCATGCCTAAAACAAATCCAAGATATTGAAAAATTTTTTTTTGTCTATGAAATACCTTTCAACTTTTGCTATTAATTCTTTGCTAATTATAATTATTATCAATTACCATAGAATATCAACGGTTTTAATTGTCGCTATTCAGTCATGGAATAATACCTGAATAGCTATCCACGGATGTGCAGAATCTAACAAATATAACTTTATTAACTGAGCTAATTAAATGAACTGAGCAAATTTAGTGAGATTATTATTATTAAGTAAATTGCTTAAAAAAATACCAATGCATACAAATTAGAAGAAACTTTAAATAATTTTCACTAATAATTTACCACTATTACATACTATTAAAAGGAAAATGATTAGAAAATTACAATTTAAAAGTCAAGAAGATATAATATGAAGCCATCCTTTCATTGCTGTAATACTAGTTATTGTATGGATTGTATGAGATTTCATTAAATTTATAAATTATTTATTTATGGAGTTTCATAGATTTTTTTTAAACATTTTATTATATTTATAGCTCTAATTTTTTAAAATTTAAATTTTCATCCCATCTGCATTACTTGTGAAAAGTAATCTTATCAAAGGCACAATCAGTTCACGGTCCAAATCCATTCAAAGATTGTATTTAAATTTATCTCCAATCGAACAATCTTTGTGCAAAATTTCATAAAAAAGATTAAGTATAAAGAATACTTTAGTTCTATTGTCAAAATTTCTTTCATAATTAACTGCTTAAAATGGGGATGTTGCTGTAAAAAATAATTTTGGAGCAAAAAATAACACAAAATATCACACCGCATTATCAATGTATTGATAAAAATCTACAAATTACGGGAGACAGCATAAGTTTAGAGATAAACCACTACTGATGATATATTGCCTTGTGGGTGAATGTGGGAAAATATATAACACTTTTTACAAGCATTTAAAAACATCTAAACAATAAAGATAGCATAAAGAGCCAACGCAGTAAAGATTATTAAGTAGACCGACATGAAAAATAAAAAAATTAAGAAAAGCATTTCATAAAGATTTATTATATTAAGAATGTTATGTGAAAAAAGAAATAAAAATCTTTTATTTTTAAACAAAAAAAGAAAAATAATTCTTGTAAATTAATTTATTAAGTATTATGCAATTATAGCGCTCGGGCGGGACGGCCCGACCTTTAGGAGGGTGATTCGGATCCACTCTCTAAATAAAATAAAAAATAATATTAAAAAATAATAAATATTACTAATTTAGTATTAAGCAACAAAAAAAAAGTAAATTAGGTAATCTTTAATTCTAAAAGTGTTATATTTTTATTAAAAAAAAATGTTAGAAATATAGGATACAAAATTGTCCAATAGAAATTTCACTTTTGAAAATGTGAAGTTTTTAAACTTCTTATAAAAATGAAAAATTGTGGATCGATATTAATATTTATTTCAGTTGGATACACTGGATATGTTAGCTATTAAACTATGGCAAAAAGTATATATTTATTATACATATCCAAACAAAGTATCTAGTGACAAATCAACTGGAGCCTAAAACTTGGAGTCGATTTTCACCCGACCGTAACAAATCATGAGGGTAGACTCGGACACACCAATTGTCATTTTCGTATAATACAGTTTATTGACAAATTTTTTATTACCTATAATAATTATAAAAAAAGAAGGCTTACATATATCAGGTAAAATATGAAATTTGCCTTCAAAGAGGAAAACATAAGTAAACAAAGGGAGATGTCAAAACAAAGATGTCATATAATTTTGAGCGTGGAGAGGGTAAACTGGACTCACCTTAATATTTGTAGTAATCTTATTTTTGTTTTATCTTCTTTAGACTTTTTTTTCCTGTTTGTATAGGTTTATAATAAATAATTATTAATATTAAGTAATAATAATTTTTAATATACAAAAATTGTAAATATTTAACTGAAAAAAGATGATGGAGTGAAGCTTAGGTCTTATGACCCTCAACACATTGTCAGAGACTGAATGGAAGCTTTATTAATATAATTTATTATTTAGTTTGTTACATAATTAATTTTTTTGTGTGTAATGAGACCACTATATAGGGCCGTGATTTACAAACAAAAAAAAATCATAAAAGTGCATTAGGAGATGAGTCGGGAGACCAAGTTAGCCTAAGGTGAGTCCGATGATCACTACTCACCCGAGAACCCTATCCAATCTTATCTATCCTCTTACCGTGATCCTCCAATAATTAAGATCAAATTTAAGGATTTCTAATACCTAAATTTGAATTAAGAAATATCAGAAATACAAAGTTTTGATATTATGAATATTAATACACCTTTACTGTGTAGAAATTTAGAAAAACCGCAACACTGAGGATGCTCTAATATAATATTTTATTTATGTAAGATAATCATTCATGCTAACAGTAAGACAGAACAGTGATGTTACTCTTTGTGTTAAAGAAAACTATTTATCAGCCACTTACTATTGGAACACAATTACTGACTATTGGTAAATTGTTACTAAGAGTAAGGGTAGCCTCTAGAATATATTTAAGTAAAAAATCACCAGACTAACAAAATTATATGAATAAAAAAATATAAACAAAAAAGGGCAAATATAAAGAACTAATTAATAATTAAAAAAAAAAACAATCACTTATACGTAAGGGAAAAGAAAAATATAGCGCTCTCTTAGTTGGAATATTCACAGAGGAACTTTTCTTATAAAAAAAATCTCGTACCAGTCATGTGTGATTTAGATAAAAATAAACAATCAGAATCCTCTCTTCTATTGGCCGGTTTTCTTTTCTATATTATAAGCACCACAATAATTACACACGAAATAAAAACAAAAAATTTTTATTTTTTAAAAATTTTTTAACTAAAGGGATATATTTTAATTTTACAATTTAAATGTGTCATTATTTATAATTCTAAATATATAAATATAAAATGGAATATATATAAGAATACGAGTATATAATAAATAAAGAAATATAATAAATCTATAATATATATAATTGTACATCTATCAATGTGAATAAAATATATAAATATATTTAATATTAACATATATTATTATGTAAGAATAGTCTAGTATTGATCTAAATAATTTTCACTGAAAAAATTTTCAAAAGTTCACAAAAAAATTATCTATTGTCCGAAAATTAAGCTTTTTAAGACAATTGTTTATCACTGCAAGCTTATGGATATGTTCCAGAAGCTTGCACTAAAGCAATTTTACATTAATAAATTAAAAAGTTATTTTCGAACTTAGAATTTTTTTTAAACTGAAAAAATTGTTCATTTATAGATTTAGATCAAATACTAGATATGTACAAGGAGTATATACAGAAATATATATATATATTAGAAATATTATATATATTTAAGTATAGTTTAAAATACGATATATTACTAATATATCATATTATATTATTAAATAAATTTAGTTGGCCTTAATATATTCTAATTATGAATATCATAGATATAATATATAAATAAAATACTAAGAACAGCGATCAACCATTTTTAGACTGAAATTTTCAGAATCAAAAAGAAAATAAAATTAATAATTAATATATAAATAAATAGTATAAATAGGTATTAATATATATATTATATATATTTTAATAATATATTATATATTATAATATATTATAAAAATGTATATATTATTATTATTATTATTTATATATATAATTATAATATACACCGAAAAATGGTCTAATCGGTCCAAATGAATCCTCAATCATCCTCAGGCATCAAAAATAGCCTTTATACAAGTGTAAATTAATGCATTTAAGATGTTATAATAATAATGTGCTTATGTCTTAAGTTTAATTTTCTATTGAAACCTTTAATTTTAGTCCATATTAATTTATTGATTTTTTTTTTCCTGAGCACTATAAAAATCGGTTATAATTTTACTATGCCAGTGTGAAGAAGACATTTAAAAATATAAATAACTACATTTATATGGTACCAAGAATATACTTAAAAATAGTTACATAACCTTAATCAATCTTGTGGAGTCTTCAAGGTCAAAAGATAAAATTTTATTTTATAAAAATTTATATACATGTAGCAATTCAGATACATGGATTATATAATAAATATTTCGTCGGGCACTGAATATTCGATTCCACATTGAAATTCTCATTAAATTAAATTTTTAAATTACTTTTTCTTCCTTAAAATATGTCCAAAATTATTATGTTATTTAAATTAATTTACCACTTTTTATCACAGCAAGATAGGTAGTGTAAAGTTTTTTCAGATAGACCGTAATTAATATTGTACTTATTTTTTTCAGCAAAGTAGGTTCACACCTACGCAAAATGTAACACAGTCAGGATACAAAGGGATACTCTGATATTGATTATTGCTCAGTAGCTTAAGTCCTCTTTATATTTTGCAGTTGTGCTTACATATAACGTAATATTGCCTAAAAACACGCCTTCGAGAGTTTTGCTAATCGTTTTTTGAGCTCAAACCGCAATATCTTAATAATAAATGTCTCTACCAAATAAGAATTTCCTTAATTCTTAATATAATAATAAAAGAATTAAAACCTTACAGAATTAACTTACACATATACAGTTTGTTATTTGTCTAAACAACTGCGCACAATATTCACGTAAAAAAGTTCTCACCTAATACAAAAATTTTACCTTAATTCTACCTATTCTAAGAATAACAAAAGAATTAAGAAATTCCTACGTTTGGTGAGCAATTTTTTTTTTACGATATTTTTTCGGAGTTGGTCTTCAAAAAAATCGAACTGCTAAAACTCTGAACATTATTATTAGTTTTCACAAAAGAAATTGTAAATATTTTGTTAATACCATTATGCTTAAAAATGAATTTTGTTTAAATTTTTAAGTTCACTGTATTCGAACAGCATTTGTAATTTTATGTTTTTTACAATACATCGCAACATCGTGAATTAAAAAAGGCTCACGAAAAATGAACGAGTGTCCATTATATTTATCTGTAATAATTATAGAATAAAAAGAATTAAGAAACTTAGATTGTGGAATGTGTTACTATCTCTCTATTATAATCGGCGACATTTTTTATTTATCTGATATTTATCGTTTATGAATAAAAAAACGAACGCAAACCTGAACATTTTATTACGTTTTTTTGATTCACCAATTTCTAAAAATTAATATTTAGATAGTTAAAAAAGAGGTTTTGAAATATTGCAAACTTGAACTTATCTTCATCAGTTTACTCAAAATAAAACACTCTTATGCAGGATTCTATGGAATGTGAAAATTGTAAGGTACGAATTGTCCCACCACCAAAATATCTGTCGGGCACGTTACTATATCGGTTCTAACATGGTGCGGTATAATAGAGCGCAAAGTCAGCACTAAAGTAAATTAAATCAATTTAACATATAAAGAAAAAAAAAAAATATAAAAAAAAATAA
>JABUQX010029799.1:0-59751 GCA_015478945.1 Trachelipus rathkii
ATGGTATCTTCGGATTTTTAATAGCTCGTATACTTTTGGACCAGTAACAGTCTCAACTTTAATTTGTCAAAATTTTGAAATTGTAGGATTTTTGTGATTTTTGAGTGTTCTCAAAAAATAAAATGGCCATTCCTCCGATACTCAAAGCAGATTCCAATTCATTCTTAGTATTTAGAGAAGGAATCTCAAGCGAGGAATACTATGTATCTTCGGATTTTAATAGCTGTCTATACTTTGGTGTAACAGTCCCAATTTAGTAATTTGTTTAATAAAATTTTGAACCAATTAGGATCTTTGTGTCGATTCAAAGCATAATAGAACACATGCCATTCTCCTGAAATACAGGTGTAGAAAAGTGATATTTTTATATTTTTTTAAGAAAGCGGTTTCCGCTGGAGGCCAATACTATCGGTATATCTTCGGGATTTTTTAATAGTGTTATACCTTTTGAAGTAAATTATTTCCTTAAATTTAATTTTGTCAAAATTTTGAAATTTGAAATTTTGGATTTTTGTCGGTTCAAACATAACTAAGCAATGGCCATTTCCTCCTGAAATACAGGGCCTGCCAAAACCTGACTCTGAAACCGGTTTAAAGAGGGTTTTGTGTGAGGCAATACTATGGTATCTTCGGATTTTAATAGCTGTAACTTTTGGAGTAACAGTCCTCAATTTAATTTTGATCAAAATTTTGTGAAACATTCTGAAAATTTAGGGGACTTTTGTGCCCGTTCAAACATATTTAAAAGGCCATTCCTCCCATGAATAACAGGTCCCATAGGAAAAGTGACTTTTTAATTATTTTTAGAAAGGCTTTTGACGTGAGAAAAACACTTTATCCTGGTATTTCGGATTTTTTAATAAACTGTTATTACTTTTGGAGTCACACGCAGTCCTCAATTTAATTTTGTGAAAATTTTAAATTTTCTTTGAAATTTTAGGATTTTTTTGTGCGGTTCAAACATATAACGATGGTTATCCTCCTGAAACTACAGGCTAGAATAGAAAAGTGATTTTTTATTATTTTTCTAGAAAGGTTTTTGTTCGCTGTTTACCTCCTCCTGTGAGGGAATACAATGGTATCCTTCGAGAAATTTTTCCTAGCTGTTATACTTTTGTAGTAACAGTCCCCAATTTAATTTCTTTCAAATTTTGAAATTTTTGAAATTTTAGGATTTTTGTGCTGTAACAAACATACTAAATGGCCTATCTCCTCCTGAAAAATACAGGTCGTAGAAACATTGATTTTTATATTTTTACGAAGTCTTTTTGTGTGACGTTAATACTATGGTATTCTTTCGCGATTTCTTAATAGCTGTTTATACCTCTTTGGCCGTTAACAGTCTTCAATTAATCTTTGTCAAAATTTTGAAATTTTTAGGATTTTTTGTGGTTCAAAACATATAAAATGCCATTCCTCCTAAACATACATGGTTCGCTAGAAAGTCGATTTCTTTATATATCTTTAGAAAGTTTTTTGTTGAGAAACCACTACTGGGTATTCTCGATTCCCTTTAATAAACTGTTATACTCTTTGGCAGTAAACAGTCCCTGGATATAATTTTGCTGCAGAGTAGAATATTTAAAAATTGGGGATTTTGTGGTCAAAATAAAATGGCCATTCCTCCGTGAAATACAGTCGTAGAAAAGAATTGATTTTATATTTTAGAAAGGTTTTTGTGTGAGCAATACCTAGGGCGTCTATCTTCGGATTCTTTCACATAGCTGTTATACTTTTTGGCGTAAAACATTCCTCAATTTAATTTTGTCATAATTTTTCGAAATTTTAGGATTTTTGTGGTTTCAAACATATAAATGGCCACTCCTCCTGAAATACAAGGTCGTAGAAAACGTGATTCTTTTTATATTTTTAGCAAAGGTTTTTGTGTGAGGCATACTATGGTATCTTCGGATTTTAATAGCTGTCTCATACTTTTGAGTAACAGTCCTCAATTTAATTTGGTCAAAATTTTTTGAACATTTTGAAATTTAGGCAATATTTTTTGTGCTCTCAAACATAACTAAATGGCCATTGCACTTCCTGAAATACAGGGGCTTAGAAAAAGTTTTGCATATTTATATTTTTAGACAAGGATTTCTGTGTGCAGCGCGAATCACTATGTCATCTTCGGACTTTTAATAAGAAATGTTATACTTTTGGTGTGGTAACCAGTCTCCAATTTTAATCTGGTTAAAATTTTTGAAATTTCTTAGGATTTTTGTGGGTTCAAAACATATTAAAGGCATTTCCTCCTGAAATACGCGCTAGAAAAGTGATCTTTTATATGTTTAAAAAGGTTTTTGTGTGAGGCAATACTATGGCCTTTAAAACAGTGATTACATAGCTCGTTATACTTTTGGAGTAAACAGGTCCTTAATTATTGAGGAAATCAACAATTTTCGAAATTTTTGAAATTTTTTAGGATTTTGTTGGTTTCAAACATATAATGGCCATTCCTCCTGAATACAGTGTCGTAGAAAAGTGATTTTTATAATATTAATAGAAAGGATTTTGTCTGTGCAAGGGAATACTATGTTATTCTTCCGCGATTTTTTTAATAGCTGGTTATACTTTTGCCGCTAGTCAACCCAGTCCTCAATTTAATTTGTCAAATTTTGAAATTTTTGAAAATTTTTAGGATTTTTGTCGGTTTAACACATATTAAATGGCCATTCCCTCTCCTGAAAATACCAGGTCGTAGCAAAAGTCGATTTTTACTCATTTTTAAGAAAGTTTTTTGTGTGAGGAACACTATGGTATCCTCGGATTTTTTAATACGTGTTATACTTTTGGAGTAACACATCCTCAATTTTAATTTTGTGAAAATATTGAAATTTTGGAAATTTTTAGATTTGAGGTTCAAACATATTAAATTGCCATTCCCTGAAATTACAGGTTCGTATAGAAAGGTATTTTTATATTTTTCAGAAAAGTTTTTTGACGTGACGGGAATACTTATGCGTATCTTCGGGCATTTTTAATAGCTGTTTCATACTTTTGGCCGTCAATACTACTAGCTCCTCAATTTAATATTCGTTAAAGATTTTGAAATTTTTAGGATTTTTGTGGGCTCAAACATATAAATTGCCATTCCTCCTGAAATACAGCGTCGCTAGCAAAAGGTGATTTTTACTTATTCTTTAGAAAGCGTTTTTTGACTAGTGGTGAAATGCAATACAATGGTTATCTTCGGATTTTTAATAGCCGTTATACTTTTGGAGTAACCAGTCCTCAATTTAATATTTGTCAAAAATTTTTGAAATTTTGAAATTTTAGCGATTTTTGTGTTTCAAACATACTAAATGGCCATTCCTCCTGAAATACAGGGCTTAGATGAAAAATGATTTTATATTTTTAGAAAGCATTTTTGTGTGAGGAATACTATTGGTATCTTCGGATTTTTAATAGCTGTCATACTTTTGGAGTACCTAATAACTCGTTTACTTAATTTTTGTTACAAATTTTTTTTATAATTTTTAGGTGTTTTGTGGTTCAAACATATAAATGGCCATTCCTCCCGAAATACAGGTCGTAGACAAGTGATTTTTATATTTTTAAAAAGGTTTTTAGTGTGCAAGGAAATGACTATGGTATATTCGGGATTCTTAATAGCTGTTTTATTACTTTTGGTAGTAACATTCCTAATTTAATTTTTTGTCCAAAATGAAATTTTGAAAGATTTAGCATCTCTTGATATCTACAAACAAAATAAATGCGCCATTCCTCCTAAATTACAGGTCGTAGAAAAGTTGACTTTTTTTGCTCTATATACTTATAGAAAGGATTTTGTTGAGCGACATACTATGTTATTCTTCCGGATTTTTTTAATTAGCTTGTTGTCTATACTCTTTGGAGTAACAGTCCTTCCAATTTAATTTTGTCAAAATTTTTGAAACTTTTTGACAATTAGGATTTTGTGGTTCAAACATATAATCGGCCATTCCTCCTGAAATACAGGTCCGTAGAAAAAGTGATTTTTATATTTTTACGAAACGGGTTTTTTGTGTTGAGGAACACCTTATCGTATCTATCGGATTTTTTAATCAACTTGTTATACTTTTGGAGTAGCACCAGTCCTCAATTTAATTTTGTTTGAAAATTTGAAATTTTTGAAATTATATGCATTTTTGAGGTTCAAACATATAAATTGCCATTCTCCTGAAATACAGTCGTAAGGAAAGGTTGATTTTTACTATTTAGAAAGCTTTTTGAGTGAGGACATACTATGGTATCTTCGGATTTAAATAGCTCTTATACTTTTGGACGTAACAGTCCTCAATTTATTATTGTTAAACATTCTTTTGACAAATTTTAGGATTTTTTGAGGTTTCAAACATCGATAATGGCCTTTCCTCCTGCCAATACAGCGTTCGTAGAAAGGTCGATTTTTATATTTTTAGAAAGTTTTGTCTTTGTTTGTTTTGGAGGGGATCACAATGGTATCTTCGATTTTATAACTAGCTGTTATACTTTTGGAGAACAGGCTCTTAATTTAATTTATTTTGGTCAAAATTTTGAAATTTTGAAATTTTAGGATTTTTGAGGTTTCAGACATATAAAATGGCCATTCTCCTGCAAATACAGGCGCTTAGAAAAGTGACTTTTATACTTTTAGACAAGGATCTTGTTGCAGGAATACTATCGGTATCTTCGGATTTAATAGCTGTATACTTTGCGTGCGTTAACAGTCCTCTCAATTTTAATTTTGTTAAAATTTTCAAATTTATTATTTTTGTGGTTCAAACATAATTGGCCATTCCTCCTGAAAATACAGTTTTCGTAGAAAAGTTGATTTTTATCATTTTTAGAAAAGTTTTTGTGTGAGGACGAATACTATGGGTATCTTCCGGCCATTTTTAATAGCTGTCTATACTTTTGCAGTACACATTCCTCAATTTTAACTTTGTCAACAATTTTGAAATTTTGAAATTTTGGATTTTTTCGTGCTTCAAACATATAATATGGCCTACGTTGCTGAAAGAAGGGATTTGTAGAAAAATTTTTATATTTTTTAGAGAGTTTTTTGATGTGCAGGAATCACGATCGCGGTATTACTCGATTTTTAACATAGCTCGCTTCTATACTTGGCCGTAACCAGTCTTCCAATTTAATTTTGTCAAAATTTTGAAATTTTTAGGATTTTTTGTGCTCTCAAACACTATGAATGGGCCATTCCTCCGTACAAATAACGCGTTCGAGAAAAGTGATTCTTTTATATTTTATAGACACCATTATCAACCAATTTTACCATAAAATGTTGCAAATATTTATAATAATTAAACTGTATACTTTTAGCAGTCAACAGTCCTCCAATTTCAATTTTGGTGGAAAATTTGAAATTTTTTGAATTTTTCAGGGATTTTTGGTCGGCTTTCATACCAAATATAGAATGGCCATTCCTCCTGAATACAGGTTAATTGAAAAGTTGATTTTTATATTTTTTAGAAAGGGTATTTTGCTGTGCAGCGAATACTATTGGTATCTCGGATTTTGTTTAATTAGCTGTTTATACTTTTGGCGCTACACAGTTCCTCAGATTTAATTTTTGTCATAATTTTTAAATAATTTAGGGATTTTTGTGGTTCAAACACCTAAATGGCCATTCCTCCTCCTCGAAATACAGGGTCGTAGAAAAAGTGATTTTTATATTTTTAGGAAAGGTTTTTGTGTGAGGGAATTACAATGGTATCTTCGGATTTTAAGTAGCTGGTTTATAACTTTTTGGGAGTAACAGTTCCTCAATTTTAATTTCTGTCAAAATTTGAAATTTTGACAATTTTAGGATTTTTGTGTAATCTCAAACATATAAATCGCCATTCCTCCTGAAATACAGGGGCTTAGAAAAGTGATTTTATATTTTTAGAAAGGATTTTGTGCGAGGAATCTATGGTATCTTCGGATTTTAATAGCTGTTTCAGTTTTTGGTGTAACAGTTCCCAATTTAATTTTGTTTAACAATTTTTGAAATTTTTCAGCGTGCCGATTTTGTTGGCTCTCAAAACATATAGATCATGGACCACCTCCTCCCTGACAATTTACACCGTCACGCGCTAAAGAAAAAGTGCATCTTTATATTTTTAAAAAGGTTTTTGTCGTTGGAAGGCTACCCCAGCTAGCGGTTCATATTCGGGCATTTTCAATAGCTGATACTTTTGGAGCTAACATTTCCTAAATTTCAATTTTGTCCCAAATTTTGAAAATTTTGACAATTTTAGGCATTTTGTCCGGTCTCCAAAGCAAAACATGCCATTCCTCCCTGAACAGTACAGGTCGTAGAACAAGATCGACTCTTTTTATCTATTATTTAGAAAGGATTTTGTAGTGCAGGAATACCCTATGGTTTATCTTCCCGGATTTTAATATCTGTTATACTTTAGGAGTTACTAACAGTCCTCAAATTTAATTTTTTTCAAATTTCCTGAAATTTGACAATTTTTAGTGATTTTGTGCGTTCTTTCCTAAACATACTAAATTGCCACTCCTCCTGAAATACACAGGTCGGTAGAAAACGCTGATTTTTATATTTTCTAGAAAGGTTTTTTTTGGTGTGCAGGAACACCTCATGCATAATCCTTCGAGATTTTCAATAACTGTTTAAACTCTTTGGAGCAGTAACAAAGTCTCTCAATTTAATTTTGTGCAACAATTTTGAAATTTTGAAATTTTTAGGCGATTTAGTGAGGTTCAAACATATAAATGGCCATTCCCTCCTGAAATACATAGGTTCCGTAGCACAGGTGATTTTTATATCTTTCTAAAAGGTTTCTTGAGTGCCAGGAATACTATGTATCTTCGGCATTTTAATAGCTGTTTTATACTTTGCGTAATAGTCCTCAACTTAATATTGTCAAAAGTTTTCATCATGTTAGATTTTTAGGTTTCAAACCATTCATAAATTCCCAATTTCTTCCTGAAATCACAGGTCGTCACGGAAAGGTGGCCACTTTTTAATATTTTTAGAAGGTTTTTGTGTGCAGGCAATCACCCAATCCGGCTAATCTCTTGGATTTTTTAACTACGCTGTTATACTATCATGGTTTAACACTATTCATAACTTTCCTCGTTTAAATACATTTGAAATTTTTAGTTATATTATTTTAGATTTTTTGTCCCAAATAAACATAAACATGGCCATTCCTCCTGAAATACAGGCCGTAGAAAAACAGTGATTTTATATTTTTTTAGAAAGGATTTTGTGTGAGGAATACTACTATGGTATTTTCGGACTTTTAATAGCTGTTATATTTTTGGGTGTAACGAGTCCTCAATTTCAATTCTTGTTAAAATTTTGACAAATTTTCAGCGATTTTTGGTGGTTCCAAACATCATAAATGGCCCATTCCTCTGAAATACAGGGTCGTAGAAACAGTGATTTTTATATTTTTAGAAAAGTTTTTGTCCGTGAGGAACAGCTATCAGAGAAACTTCGTCATTTTTACATAGCTGTTATACTTTTTGGCGTAAACAGTCTTCAATTTAATTTTGTCAAACATTTTTGAAATTTTAGGATTTTTTGGTTCAAACATATAAATGGCCATTCCTCCTAAATACAGGGTTTAAAATGTGATTTTTATATTTAGGAAAGTTTTTTGTGTGGGAAATACTATGGTATCTCTCCGCCGATTTTTAATAACTGTTATACTTTGGAGTAACAGTCCTCAATTAATTGAAATGGAAAATTTTTTGAAAATTTTTTGAAATTTCTAGGATTTTTTCGTGGGTCAAACATATACAATGGCCTTCCTCCTGAAACACTTACCAGGGCTTTCAGAAAAAGTGATTTTATCATCTTTTAAGAAAGGATTTTGTCGTTGCAGGAATACTATGGTATCTCTTCCGCCGATTTTTTAATAGCTGGTTATTACTTTTGGCTGTAACAGTCCCTCAATTACCACATTTGTTTAAATTTTGAAATTTTAGCGCATTTTTGTGGCTCTTCAAACTATAAATGGACTATCTCCTCCTGACACATACAAAAGGGTCGTAGAAAATGTGATTTTTATATTTTTAGACAAGGTTTTTATGTGAGAGTAATACTATCGCGTATCTTCGGATTTCTTAATAGCTCGTTATACTTTTGGACGTAACCAGTCCTCATTTCAACTTTTTCTTCACCAATTTTTCTGACAGATCAAATTTCTTTGCTGATTTACCAAATGTTCCAAATGCCCATTCCTCCTGAAATACATGTCCGAGAAAAGTGATTTTTATATTTTTTTAGGGAGAGTGTTTTGTGTGGAGCACAACCACGTATCTGGTATCTTCGGATTATTTAAAGAAACTTTGCTTCTTATTCAGTTATCGTAGTAAAATTAATTTAAGGAGCTTAACTTTTGAAATTTTTTGAAATTCTTTAGTACCTGTTTTCTAGAAGTATTAAATAGTTTATCTGCCCTCCCTGCAATACAGGTCGTTAGGAAAAGTTTTGATTTCTTACATTTTTAGAAAGGTTTTTGTGCTGGAGGCAATACTTATGGTATCTTCGGCATTCTTTTAATAAGCTGTTATTACTTATTGGAATACAACAGTTCCCAAATTTCATTTTGTCATTTAATTTTTGAAATTTTTGAGCCTTTATCTGGCTCTGTCTCCTGATAAATTTCTCATTCCTCTCGAAATAACTCATGTTTTATTATTTTGCATTCTTTATATTTTTAGAAAGATGTTTGTGTGAGGAATACCCAAATGGTAGTCTTTTCGGATTTTTTAATAGCTGTTATACTTTTTGGCAGTTAACCCAGTCCTCAATATTTTGTCAACACATTCTTGAAAGTTTTTGAATTTTACGGATTCCTTTGTGCTCTTCACAAAACATTATAACATGGCCCATCCTCCTTGTAAATTACATGCTTAGGAACAGAGATTTTATATTTTTAGAGAAGGGATTTTGTGTGAGGGGAAACTCATGGTTATCCCGGATTTTAATAGCTGATTACTTATTGTGTAACCAGTCCTCAATTTAATTTTGTTAAAATTTTCTGACACATTTTAGGACTTTTTTGTGGGTTCAAACGATATAACCATGCGCCATTCCCTCCTCGAAATACAGTCGTAGAGAAAAGTGATTTTATCATTTTTAAAAAGGTTTTTGTGTTAGGAAATACTATATGTATATTCGGCATTTTTAATAGCTGTTACACTTTTGGAGTAAACATTCCTCAATTTAATTTTGTCAGAAATTTTTTGAAATTTTGGAACCATTTTTAGAATTTTTTGTGCGTTCAAACATCTTAAAATAGCATTCCTCCTGATAATACCAGGTCGCATAGAAAAGGGTTGATTTTTTATACTATTTTAGAAAGGACTTTTGTGTGAGGAATACTATGTTATCTTCGCGACTTTTTAATAAGCCTGTTATACTTTGGAGTACGCAGTTCCTCAATTTAATTGTCAAAATTTTGAAATTTTCTGAAAATTTTAGGATTTTTGCTGGTTTAAACAATAATTGGGACTTGGGTCTTGTATAACAACTTCGAAGCATTTTAGGACTTTTTTTCAGATTTAGTTGAAACTTTGTGAACTTTTAAAGGGAGTTAGAATATTTTTGAATTCAATTGAAACTAGTGACGTTTTTTGGAAATAACTTAGAAAAGTTATAGATTTATTTGAAAATTTCTGGAAACTTTTGGAAATAACCTAGAACATTTGTAAATTTATTTGAAGATCTATAGAAGTTTCCGAAATAACTTAGAATACTTTGGCTCATTTGATATTAGGTGAAGCAAATTAAATGCTTGTAATTAGTTTTGGAATCAATTCATACATTCTGGACTTAGTTTGAAATGGCTTTAATTGTTTTTTAGATTTGTTTGAGATTAGTCTGAGCAACTTAGAATTATTTTGGAACGGATTTAATTATTTTTAGATTTATTTAAGGATCCTTTTGAATATTTTTGGATTTATTTTATGATAGGTTTAGGTAACTTTGGATTTGTTGCAGATTGATTTAAAACATTTTTATTTTAGAATAGTTAATGTAACTTAAGGTTATTAGAATACATGCGTGATTTTTAAGGCAGTTTTGTTTACAAATAACTTTGAGGTAGTAGTTTCGAAATAAATTTCATATACACTAACAATATACAAATATTGTTGGTTCTCGGTAGTAATTGATAGGATTTAACATAGTTTACGTCTTTGGAAGTATTTAATTCATGGCAAGTTGCCTTTTACGTCTTTGGAAGTATTTAACTTGGTGCAAGTTACCTTTTACGTCTTTGGAAATATTTTGCGCAGTGCAAGTTGCCTTTAATTATTTCTTTGGAAATAGTTAATTGACTTGGGTTAGGTTTAACTGCGTTTAAGGAGGTTTCAGTCAACTTAGTTTAAATTTCCGGGGCTTTATAAATAGATTTCAGTTACTTTAGGTAAGGCTTAAATTGGCTTTACACGTTAATTTGACATTATAGTCAATCATTTCATTGGAAGTACTGCAATTTAATTCAACTAGAAGTAGGTTGAGAGAGTACAATCAACATGAATTAAATTAAACTATTTCAGGGTTTATTTTTATTTGATAGATTGGTAATTGAATTGAACATACAATGTTTAAATAAATAAGTAAACATTCAGAACCACTGTATTTGAAATATTTGGGGAATTTTGTTATTGTTATACTATAAAGCTTGGATTCTTTAATTTTTAGTCAGTAAACAGTTACAACTGTGCCATGTTTGGTGAGAAGGGTGCTTAGGGCTAACCTGTCTGATACTCTGATTTTATTGCTTTATGCGTACGTAAAATTAGTATGTTTTTAATAAAATATTTCATAAAATTTTTAATAAAAGTTTTTAAAACTTGATAGTTAAAAAATTTATATTAATTAATTTAATTAACCAGTTAAGAGGGGAATCTTTGTTCAAAATAGATTTGATTATTAGAGATTTTTAGAAACTTTGAATAATTTAGTTAGTATTTGAGTGATAATATAAATTGTACGTGTTAATTAAAACATAAAAAGTTTTATTATAAATTTTTACGCTATGTGTGTAAGTGAGTGTGCGTGTGTGTAAGTAAATCTTGTTGAGTTAAGGAAACTGTGTGATTGTTTAAGTAAATCTGGTGTAGTGTAAGTAAATTGTGTGATTGTAAGTAAATCTTGTGTGTGAGTGTTAAGTAAAATCGTGTGATGTAAGTAAACTATGTGTGTGTTAAGTAAATCTTTGTAGTGTAAGTAAATCTGTGTGAGGTAAGTAAACGAATGTCATAGTGAAAACCAATTGTGTAAAGTGTCAATAGTGAAATGGGGTGTGTGTTGTGTGTGTGTGTTGCTGTTGGTGTGAGGTGTTCTAATAATAATAACATTAGGCATTGAGTTACAATAACACTAATCGTATAAAACTAAACATATATAAAATAAAGAGTGAATAAAAAGAATAAATTTAATCATTAAGAACTTGCTAAGCATCCTAATCATAAATAAATAAAAACTAGTAAAACAAATAAAAAAAAAACATATTGGTTTAAGTATTATGATAAAAAAAAGCGGGAGAAATTGGATAAAACATATAGATTAAAAATTCAAGAAAACTAGTCACAAATATTAAAATTAAAATAAAAACATAATATTACTTAATATATGACTAAAGTAGTAAAAACATATGGTTATAAACAATAAAGCAAAAAGTAAAGCATAAGCAGAAAGTTAAACAGTAACGCAGAAAGTAAAGCTAAAACATATGAGTTATAGCAGTAAAGCAGAAAGTTAAAGCAGTAAAGCAGTAAAACAAATGCAACTAATGGCCCCGTAAGGTGTTAGGTTAATTAACACTCTATTGTTTACTGCTTTACTGCTGTTACAGGTATGTAAAGTATAGTGTTTTTAATATAATTTGTCGTACAATTTTATTTAGTGTTAATCTCAGATAGAACTGAAAGATAATCTTTTAGAGAAATTTTAGTAGAAAATATAAAAAGTTTTAAAACAAAATATAAAATATGATAAAATATTATAGATAGAAATATTAAGAAAAAATAAAAAAATATTTAAAGAAAGCATAATGTTAATAAATATAGTGATTAAAGCATAAAGCAATGGATTTAAAGACGTAAAGCAAGAGAGTTTAAATGGCATAAAGCCTAGAAATTAACAAGCGAAACTAGAGAGTTAAAGCAGAATATGCTAGAGAGTTAAAGTCAGTAAGAGCAGAGAGTTAAATGCATAAACAGAGAGTTAAAGCATAAATGGCAGAGAGTTATAAGCATAAGAGCAGTAAAACAGAAGCATACTAATCCCCTAGGCGTAGTAACTAACAGCCTCTATTTGTTTTTACTGCTTACTGCTTAAGCGTATGTAAAGTATAATGTTTTTAATAAATCTTGTTATGCCCATAAAATACAATGTTTATATATCAGACACTCGGAATTTTTTTCTTCTTACATACAATTTTAAAAATCTTATAAATTTAATAAAGTATAAGTAAATAAATATATAAAGTAAATCTTTCTTAATAAATACGTTGTTAATAAATAATCTGTAATAAGTTACAGTTTTAGGTTCGCTAAAAATTTTTTTATTAAACAATGTTAAGTATGAATTACCAATGTATGTTCTCACGAGTAATTTGAAAAGAATCTTTGAAATTAAGTTGAAATAAGAAAAGTGATCTTATAGTAATGCCAAATTATTTTTGTCATTCCGCATGATATAATTTGCGCCTGCGGCGCAACTGCGGCGGGCGGGTACGCGAAAAATTGCGCCTGCGGGCGCACGCGGCGTTGATCCAGCGGGTGCAATGCGGGCTTCTGCACTTGCGGTCGGGCTGATTCTTGAAATGGCAGGTGGTACGCTAGAAGGTGTATTTGCATCTGGATGTTCCACTCGCCCTGGTGTTTTCCAATTTAATGATAAAAAAAAAAAAATTCGGGGAAGCACATTAATATAAACGTCTGTTCTATTTGATTGGGTAGATGATGAGCCCAATCAAAGGTATTTCATGAATCAAAGATGAATGCATTCAAATTATAGAGGTCTCAAAGATTAACGGCATCAAAAGAGACGTCTGATCAAAGCATAATCCTTCAAGTTGAGCAATTATGCTGAGGTCATAATGCTAAGGCCATTATGCTAGCATCAAAGTTGGGCATTAATGCTGAGTGGCATTATGTTGAGGCAATCAAGGTTGAGGCTATCAAAGTTTGAGACATGTCAGATATTGCAGTTTGTGAGTGTAACTTAGAGTGTCCTATTGTTTAATGTAGAGGTCTATGAGAGGTGTAGTTGCTTATTAAAGTGTTATTAAAATACTACTCATAGTAGGAACGTCATCTACGCAGATTTAAAATATACACCAATCGTTCGCTCCATATCCTTATTATCCTAGGGTATACACCACTTATTAGGGCTATTCGGGGCTTCAGGTAAGTCCTAGAAAGGTCTTGAAAAAATGGCACTCACTTGCACTGATTGGCACTGCACTTGGACTCATTGGCACTTCACTTGGCACTTCCATTGCATCCCTTGCAACTCACTTGCCCACTCACCTGCGCACTCACCTGGCACTCATATAATACTCATAGTAGAACACTAATAGAACATCACTAGATCCTCCTTACGGTGATTGGAACCATCAAAGCCACCAAGTTAGCGTGGGTCAAAAATGTACCCATGGTATAAGTGTAAGGGTCAACAGGCTAAATATCATGTCAATACAAGTAAAACATAAAAACTTGGGCTAAGTCCAAGAAGACAAAAATTATCCGTGGTCATTTGACACGGTATATTGGCAGGTAAAAGCCGATAAATTTCATGGTCAAACAAGTTAAAGACATAAAAAGGGCTAAGCCCCTAAAAGAAGATCAAAAATTACCGTGCACAAAAAATTGACCCATGAAGACAAAGGGTATCCAAAAATACCTTGTGGGTCAAAATGTGAACATTGAAGACCAACAACGGAAAGCCAAAATTTACCCGTTGCCAAAATTGACCCATGATGACTCAAAATCTACCGTGGGCTAAATAAATGACCCACTGGTATAATCGTGGCAAGTCAGCTATAATATCATGGTCAAGACAATGGTAATCGACGACATCAAAATAGGGCTAAGCCCTAAAGGTTACCGCAATAAAATTACCGTTGGGCAGTAAAATGGTCTCACGGCCGAAAGAAATAGGGGGCGTTAAAATAGGGTAATACGTACAACGTGCTTGACGCTGCAACCCGTTGGCGTCACCCTTTCTTCGAAGGTCAAAAATGGTTCCCAAAAATTTAGGATTGCCAGATAAATTGGGTTCTCCAAAAAATTGGTTCTCTATAAAAATTTTGGGTTCTCAAAAAATTTAGGGTTCTCAAAAAAATTTGGTTTCTCAAAAAAATTAGGTTGCCAAAAAATTAGGGTGTCCAAAAAATTAGGGTTCTCAAAAATCGACTTCCCCTAAAGGACAAGGGTATCAAAAATTTGGGCCAATAAATTTGTACACGGAAATCAAAAGTTTGTCGAAAAAAGGTATAGCAGTCCCAAAAGTAAGGCAGTAATAATTCGTAGCTCAAAAAAGTCAGAGGCAGGTAAAAAATTAGAGCTCAATAAAAGTAAGGTTGGGCTATAAAAATACGACATCGTGTCCAATATTCGCTTTGGTAAAAAACGATTCGGTGTTCTCAATATCCCGTTGTTACTATTTTCGCTGTTTTTTCTCGTGATTTCCGTTCTCTGTCGCTGACAGGGGTTGCTTTAGAGGTGTCGCCGTTCTTCCTTAAATTTATTGATGCTAAGTGTGCTTTGGCCATAGTTCTATTTAATCGCTCTCTCTCTCTCTTTCTCTCATCTCTCTTCTATCGTATCTATCATCTTACTCTCTGCCTTTTCTTTCTCCTCTCTCTCTATCTCTCTCTTTTCTCTCTATCTCGTTTCTCCTCCTAAATTATTAAGTTGCTTATGCGGTCTTTGCAAAGGTCTATGTTATCTTTCTTCCTCCTCTCTCTCTTGCCCTCTCTTCTCTGCATTCTCTCTGTTTAGTTTGGTTTTTTTTTTTTCGGCTGGGGTTTTTGGTTTTCTCTATCTCTCTCCCTCGTCTCTCTCCTCTCTCTCTTCTTCGTTCTGTCGATAATTTTATTATTTTATAATGAATAATTATTTTTTTTTCCATTTATGTTTCACCAATATTTCTTATGTCTATAAATAAGAAATCTTTTATATTTTGTAATTCCTCATCAGTTAATATGTACCAACATACCTTCGCAAATATCTAAGTTAGAAAAATAATTAGGAAATTACAGAAAAGGAAATAATACCATTGACCACAATTGGCAGAAAACTTCGTTTCTTCTTGAAAATATCTTTAATATTTTTTTGAGAATACCTGGATGTCATCTCGACCAACATTTATACTGGATACCGGATGCATGTGAGGGGAACATTTGGCTCTATCATTACTTTATTAGATACGGATTATCGCGAAAATTGTTTGTCTATCACGTCATTTAAGACTACTAGAGTTTATTATTCTACTTAATAACAAGACTAAACCTATTTTCTAAAGTCAACATAATTTGAAATCCGATTTTTGATACAGTGTTAAAGATTAAATTCCTCTAATGTTTAATTCCAAACTAAATTTTTATTCAATTATCATTTTTTTCATTTAAAAAAAAAAAAAAAAAGCCAAGGTACAAGCATGAGATATTATGCTTAAGAGGATTACTTAAGAACAGAAAACATATCAATGGATTAATGAAAAGCAGATGAACAAGACGTCATTTTGGAACTTAAGATGATGTGGGCCATTATTGGCGTATAATGATTTAACAGATATATCCGTGAAGGCGTTGAAGGAAAGATTATAAAATATGCTTGCGATGGAGATAGGTACGGAAGGAGGTGTGGTATAGCAGGGTTTAGCGGACTGTAAATTTTTGTGTTGCCGCTCCGCTCCGCTCCGGCCGGCTCGGCTCGCAGCCCTGGGATATAGATTTTTATATAAAGGTAATAAGCGAAGGGATTCGTGAATGTTGTTGTATTCTGTTATGTTGTAGAAAAAATTCTTTTACATTGATGTAATAAGTGGTTAGTTGAAAAAAATGCAGGAAATATAGTAATAAACTATTTAATTAAATAAAAAATGCAGACGGCAATAATTTTATTTTTTATTTTAGGATGTAGTATGATGAACATTAAGAAAACCATCGAGAAAACGACCAAGAGATTATACTTTGATGATTCATTTGATAGAAATAAGAAACAGAAATTCAATATCCGAATCGACGTGTCAGTATGTTTATTTTAAGACTTTTTACTCTCTGTGTAAAATGAATGTCATTTGCTCAACTTTTGTTTGCAACTCTAGTATATTGTCTATTGAGAACATTTGTATGTATTTAAACAAGTAAAAACAAATTTTATTTTAAATGCTATTTAAATAAAATATTATATTATGATGTTTAATAAACTTATTTTTTTGAAGAAAGTTCATTATCTTGTAATTTATTTTATTTTAAAGAAAGCTGCTAAACATTTTTTTTGAAATTAAAATAGTGCTCTTCTCAACAAATAATTTTTATACTAATTTTTTTCTGAAATTAACGTTTAATGAAAATATAATCTTACAATTTCATAATACGAAAACTAAAAACTAAAGTATGTATAAAGTGATAAAAAAAAAAAAGTTCGTATTATTGAATATTCCTTCATAATGTTCTTCCGCTAAAGCTATGCCAAACTATTGAGGAATAATTGACGACGTTGCCTTCCTAATTAAATTTTTTTTTATATGTAATAAATATTTTCATTAAACCTTAAATTTAAAAAATTCTCAATTATTTTTGGTAGAATTTTAGGAGGTATCCAACAGAACTTTAATAATATAATAATAATAATTAATAATAAAATATATAATGAAAATAAATAATAATTAATAATCAATAATAATTAAGAATAATAATAATAATAGATGACAGTAATAAAATAATCATAATAATATTTTAACATAATAATAAATAAAATAATATAATTAATAATATAAATAATAATAAAATAATAATAATAATAATAATAATAATAATAATAATAATATATAATTAATAATAATGAGTTGAATAATAATAATAATATATAAATACATTACTCTAGAGTTTGGTATTTCTATATTATATTTCTAATCATTTTAAACAATTTTGGATTAAAATGGTACCTCTCGGGCTACAGCTGTAATTCTTATTCCTGAATCATGCGTGAACCGAAAACGTTCGTAACCCGAGATGAATTTTTACATTAAGTAAATAATGGGACAAATGAAATAATTTCATATATAATCTTCTATTAAGTATTACCTAAAAATTAGTTTTAAACGGAAAGATAACTGTTTAATCCAATAAAACATAAAATAAAAGAAACGTATTAAATTAAATGATAATTAAACTGCATTCTAATCATTTGAGGACTTTTGTTGGCCGTTATGGAAGATGGTGAGAGGATGGAGAGGAAGAGAGATTACTGTTTGTGGAAGGGATAGTCCTCTTGTCCTAAAGACTTCAGGTAACAAGTTTTCCTTAGGGTTTTTGTTCTCCTTTTCCGTTTTTATCAATTGGGATCATTTTTTGTATTCCGCTATTAAAATCTGTCCGTGAAGTTTGAATTTTGTTCTACTTTCATAAAATTCTAAATTGTGTCAGAGGCTATATCATTTATCATTTTATGGCTCTCCCTGTTACGCAGCTTTGCCGTGTGTGTATTTCTCCCTTAAAAGTTTTGCATTTCCCCTCCCCCCTCCCACCACACAACACAGACATCGGATTTCCTTAATTTTTTAAGGAGGAGAATTACTCTGTAGTCATTTTTTTAGCTTCCCTGTTGAGGCCTACCTGCTAAAGTCTATGACAGTTCATCGATAGTCACTCCTCTTTGTGATATGCTTCCAACAACTCTTTCAACATCATTCGTCACTCAATTTTCCGGCCTCCATGGATGTAAAAGAAGAGGTTTGGAAGTAATGTAGATAGAATTAAGGTTATGGAAGTGAGTGGAAGAAGAGTCAGCTGTGTGAATTCAATGTGATATGGTGAACAATTTTACCCAATATCTGAGTGAAATGAATTGTATGGTACCATGTTTTGTTGAAAAGGGAGTGGATGTAATTGCAGTGGGTAGGAAAGTCTTGTGAATTGTAGGGAAGGTGACTTGTGCAATTGACTCCGTTGGCAAATTAAATGGACTAAGCTTATGCGCTTGGTTTACATTGAGAGTAATGTTGTTTAACGCTGCCTAATGTATAATAGTAATAACTACTGGTTTGTAATAATAGATATAGATTTAAGGTGAAATCTGTTCAGATGGACAATCTTAGGGGTGTGTTAGGTATGAGAAGAATTGAAAAAAATGAGAAATGAAGGCATTAGGGAGTTGTGTGGCGAACAAAAGTGCGTAATTGAGAGAATATGTGAATTAAGATGGTTAAGCAGTGTAGAGTGGTGAGTGTGCTTGAAACTGATCGGCTGGGATACTAAGAAAAAGTGAATTGAACAGTAAATAAATGTCTGATGGAAAGATGAAAAAGAATGTGGAGTGTAACAGAGACGAAGAAAGGTGTCATAATAGGAGTGAATGATGAAGTTCGGGTTGAGTTCGGAATTCGACATTTGCGGAGATCTGGTGTGAAAACTCAACCTATCGCTTGTGTAAATCTTTAATTCATAGGCCAATCTTTGCATAGCTCAAGTTTCAAGTCATTTCGAAAATAAATTGTAGGACGTGAACTGATTTTTGTCAAAAACGTAGGTATTTCAAAAATAAAAATACAAAGGAAATCAATAGAGACACAGGAAAACACCGGAAATCGAATTTTTAAGGGTCAGAAAAAGCTTTAGTTTGCTTTTTATTTGGTCAAAATCGCCTGAAAGTTAAGAAAATATTATTTCCATTTCCAGTTTGGAGCTAAAACTGGAAATCTCATAGCCAATATTGGACCTTGCCCTTTAGTAGATTTATAATCAGTAATCACATATATTGTTCAACAAACATAAGAAACTGTTAATTCATCATTAAAAAATTCATCAACTGCTAACGCATCAATTTTACTTTTTTATGTTTTTATCGCTTTATCACTTCATCAAATACTTAATCACAGACATATTCTTCCCCTCCTTCCATAATCTTGGATATGATTTAATGATTAAAGGATTTAATGATTTAAATACATTAAACGTATTCCTCTTACTGCATATACATTTTATATTGTAATAAAACTTAGCATAACCTATTAAAACTTAACATAACTTAACATATCTATCAAACTGTACTACGAATATATGATAACATTAACAATGTACCATACCTATCAAGGGTGACTCTATATCATATATATAATATATATTCTATATATATATATTATGATATATATTATTATATATATTATGTATATAATATATACATATATATATTAATATAAATTATATAATATTAATATATATATATTATTTGTATATGCGTCCTTAAGTTTGGTTGAACCCTTAAATCTTTTATATAATATTATATATATTATATAATATATATATATTATAATAATATATATATTATGTAATATATATATATAGATATATTATATAATATATATATATTATATTATATATATATATAAGTTTTATATATAAAATCCCAACAAAACTATTAAAATGCCTCATAATTTTACTAAAATTGTTGATAACTTTTACTATGTGTGTGTGTGTGTTTGTGTGTTTTGTGTTTGTGTGTGGTGAAGGGACATTTCCTTTCCAAACAGCCAGAATACACCACAGGTTGAAACCGCTTACTTCCATTATTTCTGGCTCAATGTAGGATATCATTACAAGTCATGGGAACCTCACATTTGCTGCCACACTTGTTCAGTGACCTTTCGTGGTTGACTAAATATAAAAAGGCATTCAATGTGTAACGGAAGTAGAGAGGGTGCTAAGTAGTCTTGGAAAATATAGAGATTGGATAATTTAACTGGGAATGTGAAAATGAGGTTATTTGAATGTATTTTTGCTCCTGCTGTTCTGCATAGTTGTAAAGCATGATCATTAAATACTTAGCTGAGAAAAAGAATTGAGGTTTTAGAAATGAAAGGCTTGGAAAATATTTGTGTAATGATAAGAAATAAGATTAATAATGTAAGGATAATGGAAATGCACTATTTTCACTAGCTTCTTAGAAAAAAACGGAATAAGGTGTACTGAGATGGTATGGATGTCCTCAGAATGGGTGATGAGAGATTGTCTAAGAAAATTTTAATGTCAAATATGTTAAGTAATTAGAAAAAGATCAATTCGATTTAAAGTATAATTGGTGGAGTAAAAGAAATAGTAGAAAAGAGTGTAAGTGTGGAAGAAGAAAAAGATCATTTAGATTCTAGGCCATAGAGCGGCGTTTCTCAATCGATCATTCAGGCACCAGCGCTGGTTCAAGAAGATATATGGCCGGTTTGCATGTCCACCTTTTCTCCTAGCTTTAGCAGATTTGCATCCAACCATTGATGTAATTGTTGAAAGACAGTATGATCCTAGAAACAGTTAAATACCGCTAGTTTTGTCTATGTTGTCTACTTGTCTACGTTGCTCCTCTGATACTCTGTCATTGTTTATTCACGCTCGACTTCGATTCACCTCCTACTCTCCGACTCGTACGCCGATTTCCGAGCTTCCGACCCGACTCCGTACTCCGCTCCGGTGCGTTTGTTCTACTCCGGCTTCCGGACCGCGGTCTTACTTCGGCCCGGCAACGGTTCAGACTTCCGCTTTTCAATCAATAAGTTGTTATGTTTTATTATTATTATTATTATTTATTATTATTTATTATATTACTATTATTATTATATTATTAATTAAGCCAGAGGATTATTCTTATAGTTAGTTTGGCAAGAAGAGAATCAAGGGAAGAAATGAATGGAAGAGAGAGAGAGAGAGAGAGAGAGAGAGAGAGTAGAGAGAGAGAGAGAGAGAGAGAGAGAGAGGAGAGAAGAGAGAGTAGAGAGAGAGAGAGTAGAGAGAGAGGAGAGGAAGAGAGAGACGAGAGAGAGAGAGAGAGAGAGAGAATAGAAGAAATTATTCTCAGTTAGTTCTGCTCAACGTCACACGGGATGTCCCATCTTTTGATATACATGTTTGAACATTCAAATATTAAAATTATTATTAATTATTATGTTATTATTATTATTATTTTATTGATATTTATTATTGATTATATTATCTATTATTATTATTATTTATTATTATGTTTGTAGTATTAGTTGGTAGTAGTCAGGTTAGAGTTATCGGATAGGGTTAAAATTTGGAGGGGTGTTAGATGGAGTGTAACCTTCTTTGTAATACGAATTTCATCCCCGTGGGTCCCGCCGTAAGGGGACCCACCTTCCACCTGTAAAAATCAAAGTGTCGTAACGTAGGCTTGAATAATTTGTTGAGAAGAATTCAGTAAGTTGCTCGTGTTCTAGAAATATACTTGATAGGTGATCTGATGGAGTTGCTCCGGCAACCGGTGCTGTGACCACTGGTCGTTGCCGAAGTTAATAAACTATTCGCGTATTATACAACAATTGGTGGTGGTCCTTGATAATTTTGGTTATTGAGGTCGTAAGAGTTCGAGATCTTAGGTTGTTTTATGACTCGTGTAGGTGGGTGTCTAAGGACCTCCTCCAACTATATGGGGGTCCAAACGTTTGAAAATCAAAAGATTCATGAGTGGCAAAACGAGGTCGAATGAGAAGAAAGTAAGGATGAAAGAATAAGATGAAAAGGAAAGAATTGAAGAAGAGTCACCAGAAAGTGAAAGAGAAGATGAACCTGAACCGGTGCATGGCTTCTCGGTGCGGTCCTGAGTGTTATTGAATATTTTTGTTGTAAGAATACAGATATTGTGTCTCTTTATATATCCTTAAAAGATGTTATGTATTTCGACAATATACATTGTTCTCATACCATCAAGATAAAATTAAAAATATAATAAAATAAATAATAAATAAATCAAATTAATAAATAAATATTTCTGTTACCTTCCATGCTTGTGTTTTTATATTATACGATTTCAAATTTGACTGGTTTCTTACAATAGTTAAAACCTGCACGTAAATCACTAAATTCTCCAATACCACCTAGTCCGCCCTCTCTCGGGCTGCCTACAACTCGCCCTGACCATTGTGATCTTATTGATCTATTGACCCTATTGATCTATTGATCTATGGATTTAAGGTCAAATTTTTACTAAAATTATGCATGTTTTTACATCCCTTAAATCAGTAAATCAAGTATCAGAACCACCACCCAACCTACCCTCTCTGACCAGTTTGTATCTATTGATCTACTCAGGACCATCCTTGATGAGGACAGAGATCTATTGATTAAGGTCAAATTTTTTTTACTAAAATTGTCATTTTTTACAAACAGTAGAATCAGTAAATCAGTAAAGTCAACCCATAGCACCCCTCCCTACCCCCTGACTTCAGTTGTGATCTATTTGATCTATTGATTCTATTGATCTATTGACTATTGATCTATATGATTAAGCAAATTTTTACTAAATGTCATGGTTTTATCATACTCTCTAAAGTCAGTATAATCAGTACAATCAAACCACCCAACCCAATCTACGCTCCTGACCATGTTGTGATCTATTTGAGTCTGATCTATTGATCATTGATTCAAGTCATATTTATTGATTACGTTAAATTTTTACTAAAATGTTCATTTGTTTTACATACCCTAAATCACGTATTAAATCAGTATAATCAAGCCACCCCACCTACCCTCCTGACCAGTTGTGTGACTATTGATCTATTGTAATCTATTTGATTCTATTGATCTATGTCTAATTGATTTAAGTCAAATTTTTCACTAAAATTGTTAACGTTTTAACATACCCTAAATCAGTAAATCAGTAAATTCAAACTACGCATGCCCCCATCCTCTTCTGTTTCATTGCCTTGATTCTACTTGCATCTATTGATTCTATTTGGATTAAAAGTCCACATTTCGAGTAGTCATTTTTTGGATAAAGCATAATCATAAGAATTCAAGTTCTTATACAAAGACAATCTAATATATTCATAACTGTAACGCTAACAAAGTTCCACCCTTAACACCAACCTAAAGTAACTAACATGACATCCAAAAACGTAACTTATTCACACTTGTCACAGCATGTCTCTAACATGGTATTATGTAGCAAAAATTTTACGCATAACGGTGTACATATCTCATACAGACCAGAGGCAGTAACTCTAACGTGACAATGTTCAACCACCATTAATTAAAGCTAACATAGCATCAACTGAACTAAGAATATTAGAGACAAAGGCAAACCCAGACCTACATCTTAAGCATATAACGCTAACCTTAACAAAGAATCCACGCTTAACACATTCGGCGTTTGAGTAACTAGCATATGCAGACCAATCACGTAAACCTGTAGAATTCTTCACTTATCAAACCATTATCTTCCAAACAAACGATGTAATTACACTTAACATGTGTTGTTTGTAGTATTAACTAAGAATTTATCACAACATGTGTTAATTATCTAATACTACCTCCAATATTATCTCTAGTTACATAATAAAGTTCCTCTATCAATTAAAACTTAACAAGCGTACATTGAACCGAAGAAATAATGCAGTCAAATGTACAAACCTATCACAACCCTTGCCTACGTAAATCAGACTGTTAACATTAATCAAAGGTTCCTACACTTAACGCCCGTAAAGTAAACTTAACATGGTGATGTAAATACGTATACCTAATCTTTCTGAGCAACATCCCACCACTACAAACAACAAATCTTACACTAAACAAATCCACACGACAAAAATGTATCATAACCTTGTCCGATGATCATATCTGATTGCAACATAATATATGCTTACATTATACATGTTTTCTACATAATAAGAGCAACCAGCATCATATGATCTAGGAAAATAATGTACAACGACCAAACCCTTAACACTAACTTACAACACAAAAAACCTGTTATTCATTAACAAAGGGTTCCAGACTTAACATGAATAGTACTACTTTACATACAAGAACGTAAACTACTTTATACATTTTTCAAGCATTATCTCCTAACATATTTAACGTAATTTCTTCCATTGACACATCGTAACAATTATCAAAAAATAATGTTCATAACCTATAACGCTAACCCTAATACCTAACGAGTAAATACGAATAAAAGTAAAGTTTTTAGACTATCTCTTTTTAAGACCACAGCTCCTTTCAGAAAATACCTAAACTCTAAACTGAAAAATGATTTTTGCTTTAACTATTTGCATAAAGTTAAGCAATACTTATTATATTTGAACCTCTGGCAGGAGAATACAAGTAATGTAGCAGTCGCCATTCGGTTTAACCGAATTGTAATATAAATCTACTGTTCGTTGGAATAACGAACTCCCGTGAAGATATCATACAACAACGTTATGTAGATCGGAGATACATCTGTATCAACTACTGGAAAAACTATCCTACCTGGAAAAAATAGTGTATATAACCTCCTTAAATTAATGAGATTCGTCTTTCTTTCAAACCAATCAAAGAAAGTAAACAAGAATATACAACGTACGCACGAAACCATATCAGTTCAAAAGGTATATATTCGAAGAAGAAGACCAACAACAACAACAACAATAACATAGTACATAGATAAGTCTTTATAATCTAACCAACGAATATATGCCTACGAATCATTTGTTGTTCATACATTAAAAGGCTAACATACGCATACAGAACTAAGAAAATAATGTACAACGCAAACCTAACACAACTTACACACGATTAAAACTGTTAACATTAACAAGTTCCACACTTAACACACCTGTAAAGTAACTCACATTGCATACAAAACGTAACCAATTCATACTTTTACCCAAACATACTCTCTAAACATATTTAACGTAATTTTACATGACACATAATTTATTAACTAAGAATTTTATCATAACCTTTGTGTTAATTTATCAATATCAGACAGCGAAAGTATTGCTAGACTGTAACAAAGTTTCCAACTATTAATTTAAAGCTAACCATATACTAACCTGAACTAAGAATTTGATGGTACATACGTACAGAACCTAACTACCCCTTACGTCGAATAAACCACTTAACATAAATCAAACTTCTGTGCACTTAACAGCCGTAAAGGACCTAACACATAGTGCACAACGTAATCCATTCACACTTTTTCAAGCATTATCTCTAACATATCTAAGTGTTTAATTTACATTAACATTGGTAATATTAACAAATTTAGCATAATCCTGTCTAATCATCACCCTACTGACAAAGAATATAATCGCGAGCGGTATACAAATGATTTAACACCACTTCGTAACATTTAATCAAAAATTTCATCTACTCCGTCTATAATATATAATCCCTGCGACACTAATCGCTAACATTAACAAAGTTTATAACCAAACATAACAAAAATATACAAAATTACCAAACATATAATAAAAATAAGTTCTTTGAGTAAAATATCACATTAAAGCGTAATAATTTACTGATTAAAGCAGTTAAATCATAAATCAGTTAAATTGGAAAGTATATCGCCTGCAGTCCCCTACCTGCGCCCACCCACCTGTGATCTATTGACTATTGATTCAAGTCATATTTCAAGTATAATTCAAAACAGAACATACATAAAAATTGAGGACCAAAATTTACTAACCTACGAATTTATGCTTAACCAACAAAGTTTTATGCATCAATGAATGCTAACAAATCATAACCGCGACTAGGAATATAATGTACAGTTAGATGCAATCCTAACATATCCTAGGCGTATGAATACATCACTAACATCCTCAAAATATTTCCCTACTGATCAAAGGTAAAGTAGCTACAGGACATACAATACCGAATGTTCCCACTTTTCGATCATATTAACAATCTATGTAAAGTCGTAACTTATTCTAACAAAATTCCCTAACCAAGTGACCAATTCATCAAAGATACCCCATTTTGAACTATGAATTGACACTAATCTTCATCAATTCTCGTCTCGAGTATAACATCATCTTGACCTATGAATAAACGTAGACATTACAAAATTCCTAGGACAAACATTAACATTATGTTCACCATAAAACTTACCTAGGCTCTAACGTTCTATACACCTCGAATCTTCAGTTAACTACGAGTAATAGTTACAAAAACCTCATCATTTCTCTAAAAATTCAGTGTTATTTCCACATGGTCATAGTAATATTTAACATAACGTCTTAAACTTACAATAAACAGTTTTTCATTAACTTCAAAGTATCTCAAAGCAACAACTATATCCTCCAGAGAAAACCCAGGGTTTCTTTCGTGCGTCGCTTGGAAAGGGGTGAATCCTGCGAGGGGGCATCACCCCGAAGGTGTAAGCGGGCTTTACCCTCCGAAGGAGGGTAAGCTCAGCCCTTCGGCTGAGGCCCAAAGCCGCTTACACCCCTTCGGGGTTATCCCCGCCTCCCATAGTGATTCACACCCTTTCAACGGGCACATCCCCCCTGGGTTTTCTCTCGTCAGATACACGAGGGTGGATGGAATACCTTGGTTAATGAAAAACTGTTTATTCGTTAAGTTAGGTAACGTTATGTAACGTTATGATCATGACAGTGTGAAATAAACACTGATTTGTTAGAGAATGATGAGTTTTTGTAAGACATTACTGTGTTAACTGACGATGATTGTTAGAAACGTGGAGCCTAGGTTAAGTTTTTTGTTGAATAATGTTAGGTTTGTCTAGACTTTTGCTAATGTCTACGTTTATTCATTGTGAGTCAATGTGTTTTGTATGATGTTATACTCGAAACCGATCGACGCTTCTGTGAAGATAGTGTCAATTCTATAGTTCAAGATGGGCATCTTTGATTAGATCGGTCACTTGTTAAGGATTTGTTATATAATACGGCTTTACGCTGTTGTTCTAACATGTCTCGAAAAGGGTGGGACATATGATATTGTATTACCTTTCTTTACTTTTACCTTGATCAGTAGGGAATTTTCAGGATGTTAGCTGATTTTTCATACGCTAGTATGTTAGGATTGCATTTTACATTATATGGCCTAGTCGCGGTTATGTTTGTTAGCTTGATTGATGCTAAAACTTTGTTGGTTAAACATATATTCGTAGGTTGGTAATAGGCATAATAACTTATATATTGTTTTATTTGTTTTTTTTTGTCAAATGATAAAAAAATATGACTTCGAATCAATAGTTCAATAGATCACCGTGGTTGGGGCGGGTAGGGGACTGCGGGTTGATGGTTTTATTTTACTGATTTACTGATGTTACGCTTAAAATCATAAAATTTATTACGGCTTACTGTGATATTTTACTCAAAGAACTTATTTTATGTTATGTTAGGATAAAATTTGTTATTTTGTTATGTTTGGTTAAACTTTGTGATTACCCGATCATTCGCTGGAGTGTATATACCATAGTCGAGGTTTTTATGAATTTTTTGTTAAAAAATGTTAGGTAGTTGATCCCAAACATTTGTTACTTCAGCAATATTCTTTGTAAGTTAGATGATTAAGACAGGTTTATCTATAACTTTGCTTAAATATACGATGTTAATTGTAAAGTTAATCATTGATATGTTAGAGATATCGAAAACGAGTGTAATAGGTTACGTTTTGTACCAAGTGTTAGGTACTTTACTGCTGTTAAGTGCAAATTTGTTAATGTTTATTCTTAATTTCTCATTAGGTGGTTTATGTTTGTAGTTGTAAATCATACTCTTATAAAATATATTTATGTTATGCTTTTATAATGTGGAAACTTTGTACGTTAGCATACTCGCTGCTCGTATGTATAATTATAACAAGGGTTTTGATAAATCTTTGTTAAAATATATCTGGTCTAATGTAAATTAACTGTTAATAATGTGTAGAGATATGTTGGTAAGAAGTATTAATAGTTACGTTTTTGTATCAATGTCAGTTACTTTACAGGTTAAGTGTGGAACTTGTTAATGTTAACAGTTTATTCGTGCATAAGTGTGTTAGATCTTCGTGTACATTATTTTCTTAGTTCAGGTGATGCTTATGTTAGCTTTATTAATGTGAGTAAAAATGTTCCGTTAACAGCTATATATTCGTTGTTAGTACTGTAAAGAACTATCTTGTACTAATGTTTAGTTGTTGTTGTTGTTCTGTCGAACGAAAATATATCCCTTTTGAACTGATATGGTTCATTCGTACGTCTATTCTTGTTTACTTTCTTCGATTGGTTGAAAGAAAGAATCTCATTAATTTAAGGATGTTAATACACTTTTCTTTAGTAGGATAAGTTTTTCTCAGTGTTGAATGCCGATGATATCTCCCGCATTCTCTAGTGCTGTTGTTGATATTTCACGAAGGAGTTTCGTTATTCCCAACGAGTGTCATTTTATATTAAATTCGTAAACCGAATGGCGCTGCTACTTGGTAGTAAATCCTACTGAGGATCAAATATAAAGTATGCATCACTTTAATCAAAAGTTAAAGCATAAAACTTCATTTTTCATGTTTAGAGTTGTAATTTTCTGAAGAGGCCTGTCTTAAAATGAGATAAGTTCTAACAAACTTTATCTTTAATTCCGTCTTTACCGTTAGTAATAATGAGTTAGTATGGTTATGACCCATTTTTGGATAAATGTTACTGTGTCAACAAATGTAAAATTAACATTGATAATTTAGAGATATGCTTGAAAAAAATATAAATCATGGTTACGTTTTGTAATGTAAAGTTAGTTACTACCGATTTAACGTCTGGACCTTTGTTAATGAATAAAGTTTATTTGTGTGTAATTTGTGTTAGGTTTGTCGTTTTACATTATTTTCCTAGTTCATATGAGCTATGTTGCTTTATAATGTGAAAACACACTGTTATGTTAGCATAATTTTGTTGATCAGTATGGATAATCGGACAATGTATGATACATTTTTGCTAAATATTAGTGGGTTACGTGTAAATAATCTGTAACTATTGTTAAGAGAATGCTTGAAAAAAAAAAGTAAGACTTTAGGTTTATGCGTTTTACATACCATTTATGTTACTACTGGCTGTTAAGCTGTGGAACTTTGTGTAATGTTTAACAGGTTTTAATTCGTAGGCAACTTGTGATAGGTTGTCTTTGTGCATATTTCTGTCATGCTTACGCTTAGTGTTAGTTTACTTGATGAGAGAACTTATGTAGAGTAAATTTGTTGAGCAGTAATGGATAAATTAATCCTTTGTGTGATAAATTTTAGTTATATATTACCATGTTAGTGTATAAAAATCATCGTTATGTTGGAGAATATGGGTTGATCAGTAAGAAAAATGGTTACGTTAATTTGCGTGCATTCTAGGTAACTTACATTTAAGTGTGAACTTGTTAAGTGTTAGCAGTTTATTCATGCTTTAAGATTGCTGTTTGCCTTGTACATTAATATCTTAAGTCTCAAGTTGATGCTAGTTATTCTTATATATTAGTGAAAACTTGTCACGGTCTAGAGTAAACCCTTGGTCTGTAGATAATTACACCCGTTATGGGTTAAATTTTTGCTACAATATTACCATGTTAGAGACATGCTTTACAAGGTGTGAATAAGTTACGTTTTTGGGATGTTATGTTTATTACTTTACTGTGTTAAGTGTGGATACTTTGTTACGTTACCATTTATTCATTGGTTGGTATCTTTGTATATTAGAACTTGATTTTATGTATGTTTTATCTCAAAAATGATACCTCTGAACATGTACTTCGAATCATACGATTCATATAGATCAATTAGATTCTAAGGATGAAAAAGAGGCAGCGGATGGTAGTTGATTACTGATTTACTGATTTAGGTAAGTCCATGTTACAATTTTTATAAAAATTGACTTAAATCAATAGATCAATAGTATTCAATGAATCAATAGATCATAAACGGGTAGGAGGGTGTTAGGGAGGGTAGTTTGGTGCTGATTTTACTGATTATCTGATTTAGGTATTAAACATGACATTTTAGGGATACATTTCATGCCTTAGTCAAAAAATATAGTCTAAGACATTTCCAAAATTGACAATAGATCTAATAGATCGAAGTAACACAACTGGGTCAGGAGGGTTAGTTGGTGGTGGTTTGGATTTACTGATTACTGATTTAGGGTATGTGAAAACCATGACAATTTTAGTAAAAAATTGACCTTAATCAATGTAGATTTTTTCTCCAATAAGATGCAAGGTAGATCAATCATCAATAGATGCAATTAGTATCACTAGACTGGTCAGCTTGACATGGTAAGGTTGGGTGGTGTTTAATTATAACTTTCAGTTTGAATGTGTTTCATATAAATGATACAATTATTTAAGGGATACATTTCATGCCCTTAGTCAAAAAATCTATTAGATCAATAGTTTAATAGCTTTTAATAGATCAATAATTAGACCAACAACTTCTTAGAAGTAAAGATTCTTAAAACGTTTCTATGAAGATGGTTCTTGACATAATATAATGTAAACATGATAATTTAGTTAAAAATTAAAGAATCTGATAATAAAATTAAGAGAGCCTAGATCAATAGATCAAAGTAGATCACAGATGTCCGGAGGCTGGCGGGAGAGGTGGCTTGGATGGTGGTTTGTATTTATGTGATTCTGCTTATGACTATGTATATACGTAAATCGTAAGTTATAAACATAAAGAAGAAAGAAATTTTTATTAATTTAATTATTTTAATTTATTTTTATTTCTTATCTATGGCATTGTTTGAACCATTATTTTTCGAATCTTACAGCACCTCCAATATACATATATAAAGACATCCAATATTGTATCATTATCACAATATATTCTCTAACTCGGCACCGCACCGGCCTGCACCGGTGCAGCCGTCAACTCCTACTCCTCTGAGTTCGATTCTTTCTTCATTCTTTCCTTATCTTACTTTCATCTTCATCCTTCTTCTTCCTCCTTCCACCTCTGTTTTTGCACTCTGAATCTCTTTTTTTTCAGTTGGATACCCCTCTCTTAATGGGGTCCTACTCCCTATCCATCGTCCTATACCCTATATTCGAATCTACGACTCTCAATAACCCTTATGAATGACACCTACCATTGTTTATAACGAATGTTATTTAACCGTCACCGAGTGCTCCAGCACGTTGCCTTGGACCAACTGCCTCAGCTCATCATATCAATGTTTTCTAAAACGCAACTCTGAAATCTTCCTTAACCAAATTTCAGCCCCCCTATTTACAACAGCTGTATTTTTAAGTGGTGGGTCCCCCCTTCGGTGGACCCATCGGGGGATGTAACTTCGTAACAAAGAGTTACCTCCCCCATCTAACAACTCCTTCCAAATTTTAACCCTATACGAAAACTCTAACTACTACTACCACACTACTATCTACATATAATAATAATAATAATAATTATAATAATATAATATAATAATAATAATAAAAAATATATAAAAAATAATAATAATAATAATAATTTGACCTGTTTCAATAATATGTATATCAAAAGATTGCGTAATCCGTGTGACCTTGAGCAGACTCATAGAGAATATTTTCTTCTTTCTCTCTCTGCTCTCGTCTCCTCTCCCCTCTTCCCTCTCTCTCTCCTCTCTCCTCTCTCTCTCTCGCTCTCGTCTCTCTCTCTCTCTCATTCATTCTTTCCTTTTTCATTCATAATAAATAATCAATATATAATATATAAATAATAATAATAATAAAAAATAATATATGAATAATTAAGTAATTAATAAATAATATTATAATAATAATAATACAATCCACACTTATTATTGAATGCGGAAGTTCTGAATCGCCCGTGCCCGAGGCGGAGTAAAGAATCCGCGCCGTCGGGAGCCGGGATTAAGAACCCAAATACCGCACTCCGGCAGCCGGATCGGAGTCGGATCGGAGTCGGAGTCGCAGTCTGCAGTCGGATAGGACGTCAGCTCCATAGTCGGTAGTAAATTAAATTCCAATGACAGACAAACATAAACAATACAATGAAGAACATTAGGTAGACATAACATAGACAACCTGCGGTTTTGTCGTGTTTGCTGAATAATAGCCCTTCGGCATAATCTCCCCTCTAAGCCCGAATATTATCCTATTCATGTTATATCGAAAAAAAAAATGTGTCTCGGGACTGGTGCAATAACTAGCTTATATGGCCGTTGCATTCCCACCTTTTCGAGACTAGCTTAGCTAGATCTTGCAATCACCATTGATTGTGAGGACTGCAGGATATTATGAGAATAATTTCTAGATTTATACATATTATATTAAGTATACATACGTGGTCCACTAATTATAATTTTATTATAAATAATAAATTTGCGAAGATTGTATTAAATAAATAAGTATGAACGCTAACAATTATATATTGCACTTTTTAATTTGATTGCGTATACGAAAAAAAATAATCTATATTCAATGGTCACCGTTTGCACGATGACAGAGCAACAAGAGTTGAAAAAACGCCCGCCTCAGAGCTAAAGTTTCAGTTTAGAGTTCTTAAATGATATATTATTATTAAATAAGAAAAGGAAAAACTTGAATAATTTCGTAGATAATCAAGAGTCAAATTATTTTTGCCGGGGACTTCCAGTCTGACTCTCTTACACTTTTAGCAAACATTTCGTTCCAACTCCCTCCAAAACTCAAACTCACACTGACTCCGCAACTAATTGACAGTCAACTAAACGATATTTTTTTTTTCTCTCAAAATTTTCTTTTATAGACCGAGACTTACTAAGTTGCATCTCTGATCTCTTTGGACTGGGGTCTAACATCACTCAATGCACAATATTGGCATTTAGTTAATGCACATCCGGAGTTCAAAATAATGCTTCAAAATACGTAGGTGAGAAAGTTCTGGCAAAAGAAAAGACAATGCATGGTACTTTAGAAGACAAGCAAAGGTATTCTGAATAAAATTCGCTTTGGATAAAGAATAGTAATGTTTGCATATATCCCTCGAACTGAAGGAAAAATAATACATAAAAAATAAAACAAATATTCAGACCCCTTGAACAGAACTCTGTTATCTAAGAGAACTCGTTATTCCTCTCTACTCATCAAGCTCCTAGAGACTGTCAAGAACACGAAATTAAAACGGATATATCATTCCAAAAAAGTAAGTACAACACGTACCATACTAAATCACAGTTCACAAATACTGTTGCAGTACACTTAATTTTATATAATAATTATATAAATATATAATAGTTAAAATATATATATATATATATATATTATATAAAAATATATTATATAATATATATATATATATATATAATATAATATAATATTATATATAAAATAAAAAATAATAATAAATAATAAATAATATTAAAAATTAATAAAATAATATAAAAATTAATAATAAATAATGAATAATAATATAATATAATAAATAATAATATAATATAATGATTTAAATTAAAATAAAAATTATATATCTAAAAAATAATAATAACAATAAAATTGTAATTTGCATTTTTTAAATATATATTACTCGTCTTACAATCTTTTTCGAAATGACTTAACTTAACTATACATTTACCCATCAAAATGCAGAGATAGATCATAAATTGTTCGGAGAACCCCAACTCCAGATAATCGTACGAATCCAGTCCCACTTTTTGGTTAAAATGAAAATACATAATGTTTTCCTGTAAAACGCGACAGATGACGAGGAAATTTTCATGAGCTATGTATCGGGAAAAATACACATTTTTTTTTTATTGCGATAAATAGTATTGTTTATATAAAGTAGTTTGATTTGGAACTAAATTTCGATTTCAAAAAAAAATTTTTTGGGAAATTTATTAATTATTTTTTTGGAGTTTAACAAAAAAAAGATTAATTTAGTAAAAATGAAGTATCTCGCCCGATTAAGTAACTAACGTCCCTTGAAAACAATTGATGAATGACCAGGATAATAGAAAAAAAAAATATCAAATTTACTTTTTCCAAATTCAATGTTTTTTTTTTCAGAAAAAGTTGACAAATAGTGAAATTATAATAATACTATAATAATTACATATATATTATATATATATATATTAAAATCATATATATATTATTTATTTAATAATATATATATATATATATATATATTATAAAATATAATATTATATATAGTAATTATATATATATATAACTATATATATATTAAATATATATTAACATAATATAATATGATATATATATTATAAAATTTTAATAATATATATAATATATATATATAATAAATAATATATATATAATATATATATATATTATATATATATAATATTATAATATCATGGCTCCATCGAACGAAATCAAAAAAATAAATGTCTGTTAATTCAAATTTGATTTGTAGGGGGAAAAATTTACATTCCAAAATAGGGGGTTAAATTAAAACATAACCGTATACCGAACCTATACTAACTTAATCCCCTCTAACCTAACTAACCTAAAACTCAAAACCTAACCATAACACTATAACTACACCTAACCTAACTAACCAACCTATACCTAACCAACCTAACCGTAACTAAGACCTAACCTATACTTAAACTCTAACCCCTTGTCCCCTATTTAACGGAGTATCAACCTCTATAAATTAATGTCCATATAATATATATAATGATATATATATTATATATAAAATATTATATAATATATATATATATAATATATATAATATAATATATAAAATATAACACATATATAATTAGTGATGCATTAAATCCGCAGCCGCATTCCGGCACCGGAGCATTCTGCACATTATTTAATATAATTCCGCATTCCGCATTCCGCTTTGGCCCTGCGGGATTGCCGGGATGTTTATGTTGAATATGAAAAGAATTTTAATAATAAAATATAATTTAAATGAAAAAAAATAAAGAAAAAGAAAACAAAGTTTGAAACGAGAACTTCAAAAGTGATAAAATGATTTTCTTAATTGTTATCTAAAGATTACGCAATTATGTGAGGGCTTCGGTATGATGGTATAAGAAATTGCCTAAAACCCTGCTTTTCTCACCGCAGTTCGTATTTCTCAAGTTAGCATTAAACTATTCAATGTGAAAATACCATCAAATCACACGCATAGCTATGCAACCAATTTGAAAAGAAACTAAATCCTCAAAAAAACAGCGCCTCCAGAAAGCTTTCTGCCTCCGGTTTATATACCATTAATCTCAAACGCTAAGGAAGCGTTTTGAACTTCTTCAAATGATAAATGATGACGGTTAAAAAAATGAAGATGTAATTAAAATTGAGAGCTGAATAAACAGGAAACCCTTTGGTTCATGGAAATTTGACGATCCAGACTCGGGAAATTATTTTAGATCCCCCGATAAGGCATTTTTTTGTTAAAACTAATATTAGAAACAATAACTCGTTACTTTGATTGTGTTCAGTGAAAATACACTCAAATTCCAATCATTCTATTAATTGCCACCACCCTTAAAGGAAAATAAAAACGAATTAACATGAACCACACCTCCTAGAAAGAAATCAATAACAGATTCACTGATAGAAAAATTTCTACTAACATCCAGTAGTGTATAAAAACACTTGGCATTAACAAAAGATTGTCAAATGATTGAAAAACTTATCAAGAAGCTTGGAAAGACATATGATGATTCCAGTCAGCGTTGGTGAAAGTTAAAGCAAAATGTTTACCTAGCTGAGTAAACTTTCAATACTACCACTTTCCCTCCAACCTATGTCCAACCTATTCCGATTAGCAATGCTGGCCTCTCAGCAGAAAAATTGATGTTCTTCAACCCAACCTCCCTATATTTGAATTTCAATACGGTACTAGTGCAAAAAGTAAATTTGTAAACTCCTTCATTAAGGCGAAGGTTGGGAAAGAGGTTGTGTGTACTTTAGTTTGGTCCAGTCCCGGACACCTGGTAACACAATTAATTATTAAAAAAATATGTGCAAAAAAAACTGAAAATATAATATATTATATAATATAATTATATTATAATATATATATTATAATATAATATATATATATAATATATAATATATATATATAAATTATATAAATATATATAATATAATATATTACATGATATCAACCGCATCCGCATCCGCAAATTTTCTGATTTTAAAATCAAACATCCCACCGCATCCGCATCCACATCCCGGATCGAAAAGAAAATACATCTTGCTCAATCACTAATATATATTATTATATATATTATATATATAATGATAATTATAAATATATATATATATATAAATATAATAAATATTATTTATTAAATATAAAATTATATATATAAATATAATATAATAATATATATATATAAATATATATATAAATAATAAAAAAAAAATAAATAACATAAACATATATATATAATATATATTATAATATATATATAAATATAATAAAATATTATGACGGTGCAGTGTCCTTTTCCCGTGGAACGGCAACTTTTACAACTAGCTATGAGAATATTTACAATGGGGTTACTCCCATGGCTCCTATTTCTTCTCCCAAAACCCTCACAGTTCTTTTTAAAACAAAAGGGAATCGAAAGAAAAATCTGTGCTCATACCTTTTTCCACCGATACTCGAACTTTTATTGGGTTCCCCATCTCTGTATACTTCACAAGTCAATATTTCCTATAGGAACTCATCTAGATGATTCACTACTTAATCATATCGCCATCATTATCAGTGCATTGGGAAGAACGACTTGTGATCCCGCGTGCTTGACCTGTTACGTCAGCCGTCCTTCCAAAAATTGGTGCTGGACATGGGGGGTGCAAATCCTTTTAAGCCCATTCGGGCCCCAAATCCAATCGAAACTGGACTATGCTGTGCAGCATACGGCCAGACCTCCACAAACTCTACTACAATGCTGTTAATCCCAATCCAAAATGAGCGATCCGTATCTCCACAGGAGCCGTTCGTCCCCCGGTTTAGCCTTGAAGTTGAATCCAATTTATTCCTACCTTCTCTCTTCGATGGGAATACTCATGGTGCATGTCAAGCTTCTTCTTTTCAAACCCCAGTACCTGTCTGCTCGTAGAGAGACACCGTCGGCGCTGCCATCAAATCTCAAATCCTAATTACTGTGCCATAGTGCAAAACATCAGTTCTATAATCACATTTTCCAAATAGATCGCCTTTGCTTTCTCTATGACGAATTGTAATATCACTCTACCCGCCCATTTTGCCATTGCCTTGGCCTGTGACCTCGCTATCCAAACTACCACACCCCGCTGCTTGTTAAGGCATTATAAAATAATGTCCTCATCAACGTAGTTCACGTGAATGTACTTCCAGGTTACAGACGGCTCCAAAACAGGGACAGTATCGGGCGTACTTCTAACTTTCTTCACCGGTTACCTCTCCCCTACTCCTCCCGCCCCTCATCGCTTTCAATTTTTAAGCGCAGTAATTAATGTCCGAAAGATGCCCTCTCTGATATCTATTCCTTAACTCAACCACTCTTAAGTATTTCATTGTTATAGCAATTCGCTCGCCGCCCAAACACTTAAACACTTATACTAAAAAACAACATGTATCCGCTGTACAATAATTCTCGGCTGCTCCACTACTCTAGAAAAACAAATCAATTTATTTTGGACCCCCCATGTTAGAGGCACTACTGGCAATAGAAAACGCTGATAGAGAGCGCAAAATGCCGCCTCTCTTTTTCCGGTGAGCTGTTATCAGGATCCCGGATGCTATTCCACACATCACCTCCCATCAAACTGATTACTAATCCCCTGCTCTCCACAAGGCCTTCGCATTTATAATGGCAAGTGTCGCAAACGAATATAAGTGTGAGAGGGCAAAATTTAAAAGAAAATCGAGCATCGGTGTGCGCTGTACGCCCATCGACGAAAGAGTCGCTTACACGAGGTGAACTTGCACCCTCCATATGCCACATTGGTCCAATAATTACCGTATCCTAATTCAGGGACCCTCTTCCCATCTGCCAAATTTGCCGTCGCTCATATTCTGCAACACTGTCACCAATTCTTTCATGATTGGTTTCCCTAACTAGATCGTACTATTCGTCGTCGTTCATTGTCCCTGATTAATGGTCCCATAACAACCTTCTTATAGGTTTTACTATTCTATCTGAATCTTCCCACTTAGCAGTAACTATTTTGTCACATCTTCTCTCAAGAAAGAATCATTCTTTCCCTCATATGATTTTGTTTAAGTAATTTATGACTTATCTTATATTAAGGATAATATTTATTTACTTTATTTATTTGACATGAATTGTTCATTTTTCGCCATTCAACTATTCTCTTACATTTAAAATAGTTAGCCAACACCCACCTTGGTTGATTATTCAAACCAGTGTGGCGCTTCTTTTGTTGCCCGTGTGTTAACATTCTTATTCTATAATTTATTATATATATATATTATATTATAATAATATAATATATTAATATAATATATATTTATAAATATATAAATGTATTTATATAATTGATCATAATCCGCATAATTTGGTATATATTAGGTGTAGTAGGTAACCTCTTAGGTTACCATCTTAAGGGGTAAGGATTCAATCCCCCTTTATGTCACCTTAAATTTATAATATTATATAAATAATATATAAATAATGTAATATTTTATATATATATTATATATAGTATATATAATATATATATATATATATATATATTATATATATATATATATTATATAATAATTTATATATCTATATAATATGTTAAACATATATCTAATTTATATAATATTATATATATTATATATAATTTATACTAATATATTTAAGTATAAATTACTAGTTATATATATAATAATTTGCTAGTTACAAAAATAATATAATATATATATCCTACTCCGGGTGCGTAAGTTTGCCACGCTATAGATAAATTTTAGTACTCATCACCTAAAAAAGGTATAATTGAAGAAAATAATATAAGTAATAATAATAAATTATTAAATTATAAATAATAATAATAAAAATATATTTTATTACAAAATTTGCTAGTTACAAAAATAATAATTGGAACAAAATGATTGGATCAATAACAAACAGGTTAAGTCAATAAAAGCGGGGTCGAGCGATTTTCATAATGGGCTCAATCAAACAAAATGTACCCCACTAATAAATTCAAACACGAATATTTATATGCATGATCAAACTGTGCTCTGAATTGGTAATTAAGGTTTTCAATTCTGGAATTGGACAATCTTATTTTACTCCTAATGGCTTTCTAGTAACATATGTAAACCGAAAATTATAAAACTTGTGCTCCTAAAGCCTCGATTTCATCGATTTTCGATTCAGCTAAGATAAAAAAAAGCTATAGATGCTTTACCAATTAGCAGATCGGTTTCGTTCTCCCAGCTGTAAAGGCCTATAAAACTGCGATATATGAGCTAAGAAAATTTTAGTTACCCTTCATAAATTGTTGGTGGAGCGATTATTGTGATCATGGACCACATTCTTTCTCTTTCTCTTTCTCCTCTGTTATTTTTTTCCGTCCTTCATTCCATTTTTTGGTGTAATTTTTTAATTATAAAAAAAACAAAACAAAATAAATAAAACGGAAAACAAAAAGAAAACTTTTAATCGTAATTTACGAGTCTGCAAATGATTACGTAAAAAATTACAATAAAAAAGTCATTATAAGCAATACTTTCATTTTTTTTTTGTTTTCTCAGAGGGACCTAATTTAACACTTGTTCTATTTGTTAAAAGTTATATTTTTCTCAGGCAATTTAGTCCATAATGTTAAGACATGTTTTGATTAAGTTACTTGGAATCTCTTTCCCTTTTAAGCATGTTCACCAAATGAGAATTACGCGGCTAAACCTTTACAAAAAGGTGAAAAGATTTACGAGTATTTTGGTTATTCCCAATTCCCCTCGACGAGAAAAAAGAAATAAACCTTAAAACAACAGTTTAAGGACAATATTTCATGCTTAATGGTTCTAATAAGCATAGTTATGGCTTCGTCTAACTTTCATGTTTACTATTCATTCGATATATATACTATATATATGGATATTATAATATATATATATAGTATCAGTATATAGTAGGTATATATATATTTATAAGTTATAGGAGTTTAATATGATTATTTTTATGATTTAATAGACATTATTTATATATAGTAGTTTCACAAATCTTTCTGTTCTGGCTTATGTTAAAAGGATGGAGCGAAAACGAAATTAAACTTAAAATATTTTTGGGTGGTTATTTGTTTGTTTCGGTTTATTTGTGACAAAGGATTTCTCACCATGCTAAAATATGTATTATTACATTAAAGAACTCGAACTTTTCAAACAATTTGAGGTCGCAACACGTCAGGAAAAGTCTGTGACTGATCTCTACATTTTACTTGATGAAAAAGAGATTAACGAATCCTAATAAAAGGGTAGAATCTGGTTATTATGTTTATTATTTATATTGAATAATCATTTGCATTGTGTAGTTGATTTTTGTTATAAATTCATTCAACTTTTTAGTTAATGCATATATTAACTAGTTTAAGTAATGTGAATAAATAACACTAGTCGAATTATTTAGAGGCCCCTATATATATATATATTATTATTAATTATATATTATGTATTATATATATTTTATTATAGTTGTATATATTTATGTTATTATTATATGATATATTTATATATTTTTGTTATATATATAGTATTTAGTATTTGATAGCTTTATGTATATATTGTTATTTTTTATTATATAGTGATATATTATATTATATAGTGTATATATATAGTATTTTTATAGTTATATATATAAGTTTTTGTTTTAGTATAGTAGTAGTATAGTATGATATTTTTATAGTTTATTATTTATATTATATTATATAGTATTTTTTATTCAGTTTGTGTATATATTTATATTATTATAGTATTATAATGTTGTATGTATTTTTATGTTGTTTATTCACATTTTTATTTAATGGTGTGCAATCTGGTTTTAGATAATACCATTGAACAATGATCTCGGGATTGAGGTTACGTGGTGAAAATAGCATAATATATATATTAGTATATATATAATATATATATTATAATAATATATATATTATATATATATATATATATATTATATATAAGTATATATAGTATATATATATATATATATATAATATATATATATAGTATATTATATGTATAATACTATATATGGTATAATGATATATGTAGTATGCGGCTGTGTTGCTTTAGGTCTCTATAGTATATAGTATATATATATATTAATTAGTATTATTTTGTTATTTATTATTATTAGGTATAGTTAATTTGTTATATTATTAGTTTTATTTTTATTTAATTTATTTTTATACATAATTTATTGATGTATTTGTATTGTTTGTTATAGAACCTAGTTTATGAGTAGGGTGTTTAGAGTAGATTTTTTATATATATAGGTTTATATATATATTTTATATGGGGTATATATGTAGTTGTTTTATTTAGTTTGGTTCTCTTGAAGATTTTAGAAGCCCACCGATTTCGATAGTTAGGATAGAGCTATCTGTCCTGAAACTGTTTTATATTGTTTTTGTGTTGATAAACTGATTCACACACAGATAATTGAATGTCTCATTTTGAAATTGTGAGGAGAGTGTTACTCTTGTTCCGCTCCGAGAGGTTAAGTAGATAATATAGACCTATCGTTTTCCCGTTGTTTTCTTGCTCCCCTTTTCTGCGAGCAAGATTAAGGTCTGAGGACGACACGAGTCTAACTGAGGCAGTTGGTGATCACAGGCGAATTTGGTGACCTGTTGTTAGGGTGCATCGCCTTTTAAGGGGGTGTTTGCCGGGTTCCTTAGATTGAGATTGAGATTAATTTGTTAGGGTGTGTGTCTCTATTTGGAGGCAGCTCCGTTTGTCTAGCTTGTTGGCGATCCCATCTTTGATTCTTTTTGTGAGCTGATACAGCCCTTTGTCTAGTTTAAAATCTCTGGTCATTCTCCGATTCTTGTCCGGCAGGAATTTTAGATTCTTTCTTTCCAGGCAGGACGAAGTTTTTGATTTATCGTTAAAGTGCTCTAAGCATCAATCCTCTTCATGCTCTAATACCAAGGTTATCTTGTAGCAGCTTAGAATCTTTCTGCATATACATATAAAGTTAGATAGAATTGTGTGCTGGCGTTTCTACTTGCTTTCACGGTCTATTATTCTTTGGCATGAATCACATTCATATCTTCCCTATTTTTCTGAGTGATGGATCTTTTACTGGGTCCATGTACCAGTCGAGAATTGTCCATTGCAAATTCTGGAAGATTTCAGGATCGTATTCGTCAGAGAAGCATTTTTCCTTTGCCTTTTCTCCTGGAGAAGAGATCAAATCAGATCTTTATTTCTCTTCGCTGATACCTTTTAGGGTATTTGCTTGTTGTCGTTTCAGTTATTTTTTGGTTCTATAGCTTTTGTGTTCCTCTATTGTTTTCATGATTGGTTATTTCTTTTATATTGTGGGCGCTTTTAGAAAGTCCATCAGAAGGGTCCGGGATCCGGAAAGGTAGGTCTGGTTCTTGTGCTCCTTCCTTATGAGCGAGGGCGATTAGTCCTCTGCTAAGTTTGCCTGGTAAGTGCCTGATTTTGCCGCTGCGTTAACCTTTTTTCAGCATCGATTATTAAACTTCTTTGTGTGTTGAGCAGTTGTGTTGCTGTATTTGTTGGGTAGCGTTGGATTTCCAAACTCATGTTAAGAGTCATATCATGCTAGTGTAATGCTCAGTAGCCCCGATAGATTGCTGCGCATGTATCTTTTATTCAGTTGCCAGTCCAGCGATATGCCCCGCATCCCTTTTATCTATTGTTTATTTTCTGCACAAGCCATGTATGGGGCGTAAATTCCTCTGTCTGAAAGAAAGTGGGAAAAAGCACCGCAGGGCTATACATTGGCGCTGCCCAATTGGGGTCCGACCAGTTTTGCCCTGCACTCTAGTCCCACCAGTGCCGTATCACGATTTCTCATTTCAGTTTTGGTACTTCTTACTTATTAATGTTTCCTGTTGTCAAGTTTAGACCTCGCATTGGATAGATCCGCAAGTTGTGAACGGTTTTTAAGGAAGGATTTATAGCTTCTTCCAAGTTTTGTTTGCAGGGTGTCCCGATTAACTTTGGCATATGTCTCTTTCTATCTTGTAACCTGAGTACAGTCTTTCCTAAATATTCGAAAGGTGTCCCGAGTCCATTTCTGAAGTTTAATTTGACCAATTGAATGGGCCATATCTGGTTGTCAGTAACTATTGTGTACATTTTGTGCTTCTTTCGTTTTCTGATGGTCAAAATGCATGGAGGAAGCGGAGTCTCTATTTCTAGTGTGCCTGCCTTATGGCTTGGCAAATATAGTGTCAAGTATTGCTTTTGTCCTTTTCTTTCTGTGTTATGGATTGCTTAGGACATGTGCAAGCCTTTGCAATCTTTGTATATTGTTATTTTTGTGCAGGTCCTTTGTTTCATCTTCGGGCACAAACTATTAGGTGAGGCATTGTAATTGTGATTTATAGGTCTGACTTACAGTTGTAATGTAATATGGACATTTGGTCATTTTTAGGTTCAGTTCCCCGATTAGTTTGCCCAGAGCATTTCTTTCGTCTATGTCCAGTTTAGGGCCATCGTACCGTTTATCCACTTACTCCTTGTTTAATGGATGTGGATTCCTGGATCGTTAGTTGTTTTGATTCTTAGGATTAGTCGCGCAGATATTTTTTTTGGACTTTCTAGTGGAAGGGTGTTATTTATGTTAGTTGACGTATTCTAACCTTAATTCTGGGAGCGTGTTTTATTTTGTCTTCCTTCTCTCGTGGTTAGGGCACGTATATTATTTTACTGTTGTTGCTTGGATTTTGGGATTGTTGTAAGTTCTTTTCCAATCACCAATTTTGTTAGGATATATTGTATTGTTTCTATGTTGCCATGTAGTTGCCAGTTTAAGGATCCGTGCTATGTTGTTTTGCTCGTCTATATGAATAGATTATCTGAAGGGTCATGATCTCGGGCCGTTAAGCCTTGTAGTCCTTGTTTGTCGAGATCCGTGTATGCACTGAGTTTTGGTGAGCTGAGACATAGCGTTATACCACGTGCTTTATTTGGTTTGGCATTATAAAGGGTGTAAAGTGCTTACCTGTTCTCGCCGGTTGTGGGCGATATCTGATCGTTCTCTCTTCAGGGATGTCATGTCAGTTTGCGTTCATTCTTTTCCCGCTTTCCAGTTCATTGGGGCGTAAAATTACGTCTTGTCCTCCTATTACGATTTGACTTTTTATCTTCGAGCAAGTCGTTGTAGGTCGCGCGATCGCCTCTTGTGAGGCCGCTGGGGCATTCCTCCTTCATTGTCCCATCTATTGCATGGGTTGGTCTGATTTCATTAATATTCATCCTGCAGAGTGGCCAGGTGAATATATGCACTTATCTCGCTCTACTCTTCGTCTTGTGTTGATCTATGCGCTTCCCGTTTATCTTTGTTTGTATTCAGTTCTTATCGGGTATGCGCTTTAACTGTTTGATTGGCTATTTCGGGGTACTTGGTAGGTCCATTGATGTTTAGGATGGAGTTTCTTTTCTATTCGAATTTTTTCACACTTTTTATGTGGTTCTATATACGCTTTCCATTGTTTTCGAATAAGAAATGATTGTTATGACTTAAGGTTCGAGTTTGGTATCTGGGGTTTCTATGACTGGACCGTTCTCTCCGTCTTTGGGGATAAATATTACCAGCCGTTACTTTCCTTTCTTATGAGCTGGGAATTGTTATCGCCTGGGTGATTTGAGCTCGGCCTAAATTCACTTCTCACGAGCACGAAGCGAGACTCTCCCATTCGCTGTGTGATGAGCAAGGTCCTGGGAATGGATGGCATCTGCGCTCCAGGAGAGTTTTGATATTGGACGAAGGAATTTATTGCCTTTCATTTTTTTGCTGAGCTACCCTATTCGATCAGGGGAGAAGATTCTTCCAGACAGACTTTCCGTCGCATCTATTAGGTCTCCTTCATCCAATATTCTAACTTCCTCTCCCGTCTCAACTAATTCATGTGCGAAAGGAGTGTATTTATAAGTTCCACTAAGGTTCTTCCCTGTGGTCCTTTGGATAACTGCCCGTCTGTCTTTGAGTAGTAAGCTTCGTGTCGCTTCCATTTATGATTGGTCGCTTTGGAGCGCAGTGTTTTATGTAGGAACTTCGCAGTTTTTCAGGATTGCTCTCTATTGCTTTGCACATGATTGAGTACTGGTTCATGATCTTCTTTGGATTTTCCTAATTTACCCTGTTAATATTAGTTGAGGGCGGTTAGGGCAGTTTTTGTTATGGCTTTCTCACCATTTTTATCCCGCTTAGCTTTAATTTGAAGGAGTTTCTGTGGTTGTTTGAGATCTTGAGTGGTTAGTCTGCTTTTCTTGTATTCCAAGTCCTTAGTGGGATTCGCTTCTAGTATTCTCGTTTCTTCGTTTTTTTTCAGCAGGGACAACTATTTCCATATGAATCTTGTATGATTGATTGCAATTGGGTAGTGGATCATCTAGGTCCTGTACATCAAACAGTCTCTCCATATCCTCTACGGGCTGTTTAAGGAGCTCTTTTATAACAAGCTCAGTTGGTTAGCTTAGGTATGCTTCCGCTCCTCTCAGCTGCGCGTGCAAAGTATGATTCCGAACCTGTATGTGTGCTATGTCCGAATGAGGTACTTCATCAGGACACATACCAGTTCGAGATCCTGTATCTACGAGTGGCATTTATTAAAGGTTAGGTCTAAGCCTTTGTCTGTTTCGATGTGATGATGTGGGCTTACTGCCCTCATTCCACATCCAAAATACCATATTTGAGCTATAGATTCTAAAATACCACTCACCTTCTGTTTGTTGATAGTCCCTTGCTGCCGCCACAGGGTGTGATGGGCATTTGCATCGCATACCCCAAAATCAGTCCCCTGCAGGCCCGCTGACAAGTATTGAGCAAACCTGTGAATTTCTTCCGGAGGTGGTTCATTCGAGTCCCCCGCAAAAGTATGCCGAGGCAATTACTACTCTTGCACACGCCGGCGGCGTTGGCAACCTCTACAGGTGTGCTATTAGGGTTCCCGTGGTGAACTGCGGAATGGAGCAGGGCATGACCCCACAGATGACCATCGCCCGCGCGACTAGGCGCGCCATGGTCCCGACAGTAGATGCCAGCTTCCCCCTCCCACTTACGGTATTCCTTTGATTGTTGCTCTCTCTCAGCCCATAGGCTCAGTTATGAGGGCTAATTTGCCAAGCCTCTTGCATACAAAGGTCCGGACGAGAGCAATTGCTGCCTTTGCGTGGTGCAAGTTAATTGAAGGCAGGTCAGATTGTTTTTATTGTCCATTATTTCAGATTTGGGTTGGGGTTCGACTTATCCCCTTAACAGCATCAATTACTTAAAAGAAAATCAGTCTTTTGCAGTTTGGTATTTTTCTTCTTTGGCTGTGAACAAGAGGGTGTTACCTTTAAGAGCCAAGATTTTCCCCTTTTCCTTCGGAATGTAGTCCTGTGAGGCCGTTCCGCCAGAGTTGGGGAGCCTACTCCCCTCGGTTTCCCGCTCCTCTTCCTGAGTCCAACAGTGCCAAATTTTATAGCTGAGGCCAGATGGGTTTTGGGCTCCAGCTTGGGTTTCAGAGTGTCTGTTCATAGAGAAAGTTTACAGTGCTATCTCAATTTATCGGCCCCTCTCTTCCCTTTTAGGACCTCCACTCGTCAGTATTTCAGGCAAGGTTCCTGTGCCTTTTACATAGGTAGGACATTATCGTTCCATCCTTGCACTATTCTGGAAGAGACCAGTCAGTACTATGGGTGGGGGATTTCATCCCCCTCCACTGTCCTTAGGTCTGCCCCCTCCAAGGTTTCAATTGTCAACCAACGAGTTTTCAGCCACTACTGCTGTGGCCGGGTCTGTCGTCGCAGTTGAACGGTGCCACCTTCCTCCGCCATGTAGTTTGAGTTGATAGGAGGCTCGTGAAAACTTTGGCTGTGGGTGGTGACCTGCCATATTAGTTCCAGTACGATTCTGCCCCAGGTGCTCCTTCTTGTTACTGGCCTTGGGGAGTTATGTGTTTCCTATTTTCATATTGATTTTCTTGTGTGATAGGGCTTAGAGACTATTCCTTAGTCTAATTGTAATTTTATGGTGGGGACTTGAGGTACGCGTGGCGCTTGCGCGCCCCTTCATTGGCTCCAGTTCTAAGGTTTCTGTTGGCACCTATGATTTCCCTTGGCTGTAGTAGTCACTAAGGCGCACTCGTTTTTCCGCAGGTGGGGGCCAAGGCACGAGAGCCAGTTTGCGGGCCTCTGAAGGATCGGTGCCCGTTCTTCACCAGCCACCTATATCTTCTTCTGGCCGGCGCTGAAAGGCCGAGGCTTGTTAGTTGAGCTTTTGAATAGCTCCTCGATATTAAGATTTGTAACCCCCTAATGGGGTCGAGCACAGGTTGGATTCCTCTTCCACCCCCTGACAGTTAAGCCCTTTTCAGTTGAGGTTTCGGGGAATCCAAAGAAGGCCTTGGGGCCTTTGGGAGTGGGCGCACCTTAGGGGGTTCCCCTGTAAAAAGTTATTTTTCGAAATCCATAAAAGAATAAGTAAAACTGAGGAATAATCGGTCACCCGCAGCAAGAGCCTCATACTGCGAAGCTAAATTGAAAACAGGAGTCGCCGTGGTATTCGAGTCCGATACTTGAGACCGAACTCCTCCGGCCATGCATCCCTTGGCGTATGCTGTTCCACCGAGGGATTGGGGGCGGCAACTTAGTTTTTCCCCCAGAGGCCTCCGCTTACTAGGCAGCAAGACTGTCTCGGGTGGAAAGTAAGCCTCCTCCGCCACTGCAAGCCGCTAGACCGCATTGGAGGGTGTTTGCCCCTTAGAGCAAGTCAAATTCGTCCCTGAAAACCATGTGTAGGCTTAACGTATCGGGCTAAATTTGGAGGCTATGATGACGGAATCTCGTCGGAGACGTGATTACGTTCCTCTGCGTCCCCACCGTAAGGGGGGAGCGCTGCCCCCTAAAAATTAAAATGATCGTAGAAGAACTGCAACTTGGTGAAGGAGGCGAGTAGGAGTCGATCAGTTTCGGAGTCGGAAGTCGGAGTCGGAGTCGAAGTCGGAGTCGGAAGTCGGAGTCGGAGTGGAGTTGGAGTCGAGTCGGAGTCGAGACGGGATGGAGTTTGGATTCTGATATCCTAGCTAAATTGGTGCTGAAACTTTGTTGCGTAAGCGTAATATACGTAGGTCAGTTATATAAAAACTTTAGTTTATATGTTATGTTCAGTGCCAATATGATGTTTAAACAATATTAAACCTGAAACAATAGTACCAAGAAACTATACTTGTGGCTGGGTAGGGTGACTGTAGGGATGTGTTTTGATTTAACTATTTATTGATTACTGCTTTAAAAACCAGTAAACTATTGCGCTTTACTGTGATATTTTTATTCAAAGAAACTTATTTTTCATGTTTATATGTTAGGATAAAATTGTTATTTTTTAATGTTAAGAATTATATAATAAACAAGCTGTGTTGCAATTATTCGTGAGGTTTAAATGATCTTTAGACGAGGTTATGATCAAATTTTTTATTAATATTAGAAGTTTTTGTAAAATTTTTGTTACGTTAGCATTCTATTCTTTGTCAGTAATATGATTAAGACAGGGTTATAAATTTTTGTTAATTATTACGATGTTAATTGTAAATGTAACAATTGATTTTGTTGGATTATGTGGAAAAAGTTGAATCGATTAATTTGTACGAAGTGTTAGGTACTCTACTGTTGTTAAGTGCGGAAGTTTGTAATGTTAGTAGTATTTTATATCATACGTATGGTGTGTTGAGTTGCTTCGTTGTACATTAATATGTCTTAGTTCAGAATATGTGTATTGTTTAGCTTTGATTAATGTAAAAACGTTGTACTATTGTTTAGCTCGCATATATTGAGGTTGTGCATATAAAGACTTATTTGTGTTATGTTTTCCCGTAAATGATACTCGAATGTTGACATGTATAATAGATAAATAGAATCAAAGGTCATGTCGTGGAGGGAGGGTGTGGGAGGTTTGATGGGTTTGATTTACAGAGTTTTAACTGATTTCTGTTTAAAATCAGTAAACTAATACAATTTACTATGATATTTTACATGAAGAACTATTTTTATATGTTATTTTTGGATTAAAACTTTGTTATTTCAGTTATTCGTTGGTCTGATGATAATTAGACAAGGTTATTGATAAATTTTTGTTAAATATTAACTGTGTTAATGAAAAAATTAACTAAATTTACATGTTAGAGATATGCTTGGATAAAATATGGACTCTTACTTTTGTATGCCATGTTTAGTTAATTTCTGTTGTTTAAGGGACGTTGCGCGTGAAACACTAAATTTTAATTTTTTTGGAAAAAAATACACATTACGAAAGAGGAAAGATTTCGTGACATATATTGTTTTTTAATAAAATATTGCACAAAGGCCGCTTTAGAAAATTTCTGTAATATTCTTCCAAATATCATAGGAATCACAATTTTTATCAGCAATATTTTAACATGAATTTTGCTGAACTACAAAATGATTTGTTCATAGGGAATTTACTGAAATATCCTTTGCCATATCGCATATATTTATGAACATTAACTACAAATAGCAGCAATATAAGTATGAGAATTTTTTTTTTGTATTTTGATTTTTTTGCTAAATCTCAACTTTTTTTTTTCTCCATAAATAAATTTAAAAGTTATCAGAAATAATATACATATAGTTTCCATAGCTGGCCAGGAGATTGTACAAACCAAAAACGTAGTTCAATGTATACAATATATTGAAAACAAGTAAAAATCAAAGCAGCATAACGTTGAATTTTTTTTTGTTATATCTCCAAAACTAAATATATATATGTGAAAAAAGTTTTTTTTTTAAGTAAATATAAGTCCAATGAAGTTGAACTGTGAGCAGTGGCAAAAACCGTTGGACAAGCAAGCACAATGGGTTTCTGGTTTCTAGCCAATTTTACAAGTGTGTACAAAATTAATTCTGATACAGATGATAATAGTAAAAAAAGTTATATGCCATCGATTTATTAAGAATTTTTTTTTTTTTGTTTTTTTTTTTTTGCAAATAAAAAGAAAAATCGTAGAAATATACTTTTTAATTATATATCCGATTAATACGTAAACTTTCAGAGCATGTATAATTAGAGAGAAAGAATGCACATATTGTGTTAAAATTAAAATTTATTGGTTAGGTGTTATAAATCGCCCAAATATGTAAATTTATTATAAAATCGAAAAGCAAAAATGTCTTTTTCTCAAAAGTATATAAAAAACCTTGTTCCCCATCTTTAGCTCGCAGCAAAACCATTGGGCGTACAGAAAATATATCTAAATAAAAGGTGTATATTTTCGCAATTATACCAGGCCTCTAAAATATTTTTCTTTTTTTAAGATCAGATGAATAATGAAATAATGTCATGATACTAATCCGTATTTAAAAAAAAATTCGTGCACATCAATAAGATAAAAAAAATGAAAACTATAATTATTTAGTTTAATTGATACTATGCAGGTTTGAGAATTTGCAGAGCGATAATAGTTGGGGAGAGTAACGCATTTTTGTTAGGGTTTAGAAAATTTTTGTATTAGCCCAGACGAGATTTGGTTGCGCTGTAGCTCATGGGAAACATTTCAATGAGGTTCAAAATAGGTTTTCTCGGTGATCAGACCGGGCAAGATCTGTTGGAGCATACAAAGTTGATTAATTTTGCTAGAAATATGATAGTATGTATAGCGGTTCAGTGTAGAAGTAAATGGCAAGGCTGTAAAATGTCATTGAGAGCGAGAATATTAATTGAAAAAATGTTACCGCCACCTGTTCTTATTTATTTAAGAACAAAAATTTTTTTTTATTGCTCATTTAACAAATAATTTATGTATAATTTTTGATTTTTTGTATTCAATCATACAAACTTTCAGATCATACTAATATTGTCGGTAAACATTTCCATTTTTTTTAGATAAAGTGTTTTGTAAACTCAAGGGGTTTGCCAACTGCACTATGGGAAGATCTTTTGAAATTAGTTAATTATCCCCATGCACAGAGGCATATCCGTTCTCCATACAAAAATTTTTTTTATTTAACGCAAAAAATTTAATTGTACTTCTCCACCTTACTAACTCGAAAGTTTGCGTGCTATGTTGTTCGCGATGAATAATAACAAGGTTATAGTAGATTTTTCATTTATTGAGCTACTATTCAAAATTGAATATTCCTCGCCTGATCCCTCCATATTCCCTGGTGTTGTATATTTGTGAGACATATAGTATCTGAATTTTTGGCATGTTTGAAAAGTTAACCTCAGAACTATCGAAAGGAGCATTATTAAGTCTACCTAGAAAGTGTTGATATTTTACTAACATTCATAGAATTGATGATTACTACTCAAAGTTAGTCGGTAAGCCGCCTAGCGCAATCTTGTTCCCTCTGATCACCATTCTATTAATGTAACCAGTTCTATTTCTTCACGCCTTCGGGATTTTGATTTATAAACTGGTCGGACTTGAGCTTGAACTTTTTAATATTTCCCTCGGCGATATATTAAAATAAAGTGGGGGAAGGAGTAAATGAAGGACAGGTTGTTGCATCCCTCCTCCCCCCTCAATTCTATTTTATGGGCGCCCCAGCCATTATTTACTCTCATTATTTTGACATCAAACTCTGTTAGAAAGGACTCAAAGCCATTACCAACAACCCCCCCAACCATTATCTGTTGCACGTAATGAATTTAATGCTTAGAAAATAGAAAAATATAAAAAAATTGTATATTGGCCATCCACCGGCCCAATTAGGGGCTATGCCGCGCGGACGGCGCAAAGAATGATATGTTCACTTCGTAGATTAGGTCCGTTTTCGGAAATAAAACAAAACAAAAATTACTGATTACATGCAACCTGAGTGTTCCCGAAATTAATAAAATAATTTAATATATAATTCATTTTTTTTATACTCTTCTTCATTCATTTAACTTATTACTTTTTTCATAATTAATATTATTCATTTATTTCATTTTTTCATTCTTTCTCTAACTCTTACTTGAGCTATTTAAAATTTGCTACTGTACAAGCAGAAGGCCTTTTAATACTTCCATTTATGGAGGGCACAAGAGACTTGAGAGAAGCTTGACACATCATGAAAGGGGAAGGTTTAATAATATAAAACAACCTATTTCATGGACTTTTAAAACAAAAAACCAAAGGTAATATTATAAACACTAAAAAAAATTCGAAAAACAATTTGTTTCTACTAAACCAAAAAGAAAAGAAAAAACCAAAAATTGGCTTATTCCCCCCCAACCTTCTTTCTTCTTTTTCAGGGCGGCGGAAAAAATTTTTCCCTTCTATTTTTCCAATTTTGCGTGTTTTTTGTTTTTTTTAACAACGACATGATAAAAGGAAAAGGCTCGGAAATTGCCCAAACCAATTCCCATCCAATTCAATTCCTTTTTTTTCCAAAACAAAAATTAGGGGGGGGGGGGGGGGGGGAACCTCCCCTTTTTAAAACAAGAAACATGGGCGAAGCGTTGACAGGGTTTTCTAAAAAAAACAGCTTAACACTCGTCCCCCCCCAATTCTAACCATAACAATAAGCCAATAGGTATTAACTCTCTATTTTTACAAGGGGCCCAACACGTAAAAAAAATTGACTAAGAATTAAAAAAAGATTCACCAAATGGGCCTACCGTTACGGACATTTAAAATAATATGGGGATATAAAAATAATAACATAAAAAACATTCCTAAGAACCATAACTGTCCGGTGCATCAATCCTATATCGCTCTTCGACAGTCCATATCTCATCGTACTTAGTCTATCAACGAAAACTCTGGTAGGCGTTGATTTAACACCTAGAGAAAGGAATCCAGAAAGACAACAACCCCGCCGCAGCAAGAGCTCGAACAGGAGAGCAGCCGGGTGAACACAAGACAAAGAGCAAAGACAAAAAGTCTATAGGTTAAGATATTTGTTGAGGCCCAATGAAAACAAAAGAAATCAGTAACAGCGGATTGATAATATGAATAAGTAGAAGGCACAAGTTGGTACACCGAAAATCGCGAAATGTCACATCATCATGAGTTACTTCCTTGCACAAACAAAATAAAATCTGAATTTATTAAAATAATTTTTTCGCAGCTATTTAAATATAAAATTAATTTAATGAAAAAGTTGTTGTAGGGGAAACTCCAGAAAAAAATAATATTAGCCCCTATTTATCTTAATAGCGTTCCATCTAAATTACTTTAATCCTTACTGTCTCTTAATTTACTCCTCCACACCTTAATATGTTTAATCCAATATTTTTGAAGCACGCTTAAAAATTATTTTAACCAAACTTAAGTTCAAATTATTTTAAAATGTTGTATGGTTTAAAAAAATTATCTTTACAGATTCGTGCGTAACTATACATTTTTTAATGTTTTATTCCCAAGTCTGAGAAGTCCTTCTACAGATGGGTTCACTAGCGGGCGGGATCATATCACACTTCTCTTCTGCATATACTCATACATATTATCCAAAAAATATATATACAATCTTATCTAATAATTATATTTCCATAATAATTCTATATTTTATCAACTTATAAAAAACTAAGTATAAAGAACTAGGTATTACAAATATTATATTAAATAAAATAACAAAATATATATAAATAAACACGATTAAACAATAAAAGGGCTTCCTCTACTTGTAGAAGTTTAAATCCTATTCAAATGTATATAGATATTATAATTATATAATATATAAATAAAACCCGATAAATATTATATTAGTAATAGCGTGGATCCATTATTGTTCACCCTTTCCCAAACCCTCACCAAAAAAAAATCCCCAATATCCCTCAAATACATACCTATCTCACCTTTTTGATAACCAAAGGGCCCCAACCAATAAATATAACAATATATATGGTTTAAAAATTCTTGCAAAATATCACACAATTTGTCAACATATTTCTCCTTCTGTTCAAAATAGAGTTTTTCACAATTCATATTCATGTGGATACTCGCGGCCCCGTACGATTTTTCTGGACACTCAGGTAAACTTTCTACAAATATAGAGTGGAGGGTAGTGCGAGGTGCGTATCTTTTCCTCATAAACTAGAATGAGCGAGTGCTGGTGTAGCCTTTTTTTTGTTTTTATTATTTTAGATTATTTATAATTTATAAACTACTTCCATACTTTGCTTTTCCATCCTGTCATAATAGTTCTTTGTTCTATTTCCTTCACACCAAATGGGATTGCCCAAATGTGGATTAAAATATTTGGCGACCGCATTTAGGCGCATTTAGAAACACCAAAAAAGAAATCAATAACAAATTCAGCTGGTTGTTACTACTTAATAAGATTAAAATTCCAACTTTTCGTAATCTAATGCAGAAGATAATGAAACCTAAATCTACCCCTTACATAAAATCATAAAACAGCTACACACAGTAAACCTAAGAATAACCTAAATCCCACTAATTAGACTTAATTTTCCCCCTATTATCCTCTTAATGCCACCCAATAAGGGGCGGGCGAAAAAAAGGTAACCTAACATAAAAACCCAAACCATAACGATAAAACCTTAAAGCCATAACCCCTCCAATAACCAAAAACCACCGCCCCGCCGGGGGCTTGAAACCATTACATATCCTCTAAAACCGAAACACAAGCCTTACAATAATCACCTAAATAACATGAACTAGGGAAACACCTAAACCATTGACCCTCCACCCCACCCCCCATCGCAGAACCTCCAACAACCATAAAACACGCCCCCGTACCACACTTACCACGGGGCCCAGCGCCTATAAAGCCCGTACACCTCAAAGGTAATCAAAATCTTCAAATCGATAAGAAACAATATATTCACAATAATGAAATTAAATATTAAACTTACCTCCCCAGTTAATTTTGAATTTAACAAACAACAAAGAATGGGAGAATGTTGACAAATATTAAATTCCTCTTTGTTTTAATGTAATCTAATAAAAATTCCCAACAAACTAACACTCTGATAATGTATATAATCAACTACCAATTTTTAACCTCTTTGTCAAAATTGTAATGTTATAAAAACATTTATTTGCAAAAAAGAAAAACACAAATCAATGAAAACAGTTTGGGGGTTTTTGGAGGCGGACGCAAAAATCTACACAGAATTTCAAAATAAAAAAGCTAAAACTTTTGTCTTTAGAGAAATATCTTAGATTATCAATTCTTAGTGGAAAGGAACGAGAGCATATTTTGTAATATAATAAGAAAAAAGCAATATTAAACTATAATTAATATCTATAAAAATTATATCGAAGCTACATCACACAATACTTTAAGTGTTGGCTTATTTCCGATACAATACATAGTAATCAACATAGTGTTCGACACCAAAACACTTTATTTTTTTTCTTTCATCTTGCTATTCAATTGGAAAATACATTATAATAACTTTTTACCTTTCTTTCCGGTCTTCCTTATCACCCAAAATCTTTCATCTAAAGATTACGGGTTTCCTCAATGAAAATGAATATCATACCCTATTTTCCGTAACGCTTATGGGACCCAGTATATAATGGTAATTGCTATTTTTGATTGAATGACCAGAATACAGGGGATCTAAATTTTGAAAAAAAGGACATGATTGACTCTTAACTTAAATAATGATTTGAAGTGCAAATTGTCCTGCAGGTTATTTTGCTTGTACTTTTTATAGGTATTGTTCGCTTTTTTGCTTCAATAGAATGTAATTAATTTTGATGAAGGGAAAAGCCATAGATTCCAATCTTTCAAGTTGATTCTTTAGGATGGCTTGAATAGGTTGATATAAATATAAATAAATTCATTAAGAAAGGTAATCATGTATACAATCACAGACACCCAAGAGGCAGTCACGCGTATACGCATCTAACTCCATTCAATTGGACTACGTCAGGACATTAAAGAGGGCTGGCGGGACATTTTGGTAGAGCATCGGATAACATCAACTGTACAGGGGGGCTAATCTTCGCGTAGTGGAAGGTTTTTTGGAGCATCAATGTGCCGTTTGGATTAGTTTTTTAAACGTATTCCCAATAATACTCTTTTTGAAGTGACGCCCTGCGCGGCCGCAGCAACATATGTGGCTTCTCAATATAACGACATCTACAATTTTGGTGGGTATGCTGCATCATAATAACTGGATAATTAGTGCATCACAAACTCCGTGAAGAGTGGATAATTGAATAGTGCATCAGTTGCATTAAATTATGAACTGTTGATTATATGGATCGGAGTTGTTATTTTATTTTTGGCATTTAGAATAGCGCTAGCCTACGTGGGGGTGGAGTGACTGGGAATATCATATTAAGTAGGAGTTATTTCGGTATGTTCAATGACTAGTACGTGGCAATAAATATGGGTGAATTCTTGAGGTGTGCTTATGAAATTATTAATTAAATTATGGATTTTATTTCGGAGTGAGGGTGTATAAATGTTGTAGTAGTGGGCGGGTCGTGGGTAACGATGGGTCATATATTTGGGCTTATTGCTATGGATTTAACGTGATGCATTACGTGGAGGAAATCAGGGAGATTTCCAGAGTGATAATGGATGATGGTTTTTTTAAAACGTGGACGAAAATTTCAGGAACCAATAAACCTATAATTATTTGATTCTTTTTTTATTATTAAGGCGCGGCACGCGTCGTGGTCGCCACTATAAAAGCTCGCGGGGAGGAGTTGTTCATAAGCTACTTCTCTCTCGATAGGGTAGAGCCAACCAAAGCGAGATAGTTTTACTTGAGCGGATACCAGACGTGATTTTTGATGTTACTGGTAAATCTAGTCGGTGGGGGGTTGTGGGGATTTCTTGGAGACGACTGTCGATCGTGTTCTCATGCGCCTTGGCGTGGGACTTGAGGAACTCACGTGCCTGGCGTGCGGAACGGTGTTCACTGTAATTTTAGGTGCAGGGTAGCACGGGGCCTCACTGCGCTTTCTCTCTGTAGAGTGTAGCAGGGGGGGGCGTCACCCTCCGCCCAACCCCCCTTGTGGGGTCATTGGGTTTTCCAGGGAATGGGGCTTTCCTGATCAGACCATGGAAGGTCCAGCGAAATTTTTTGTTATATCGTTATGAGGTGGCGTCGGGTGGCGGGCTGTTTTTATCAAAGTTTCGTCGTGTAAAAAAGAGAAATAAAAAATAAATGAAATAAAAACTAAAGTGTTTTCAGGAAAAGGGAATAATGTAGAAAGGGACGGAAAGAAGGTTGGTGGTGGTTTGGTAGAGATGCGGGTAAATAATAGCTGAGAAGAGAGGAAGGATCGGACAAATCTGAATCGTTGTATAGCTTCACTGTTCATCTATTCAGAGGGGGGAGGGAGGGAGGCCTTGGTAGTTTGGTGTCTGTATGTTTCTAAAATCTATGTGAGTGGAATCATATTGGAATAGTTGCCTGTAATTACGGAAAAAATAGTAAATAATCTAGCTTCTGGTCTGTACCTCTCATATTTTGTGAAGATGCTGGGTGAAAACCCTGTAGAATCCTATTTCAGGAAACTCAGAGTGTACTGATGATGTAGCAAATAAAGAAAAAATATTAAAATTAAAAATTCAGATTGGCAAAAGGGGCGTTATATCAAAATAATGTCTTGGGTTCCTCTTCATGAATCTTCGAGGCGGATTTGTAGAGAAGATATATTTTTTTTTTTCCCACCCGAAGACGGGGCGGGATTGGTTGTGATATTGGGGCGAGAAGTAGCGTTTTCATAAAGTACTATACAGTCTTAATAAGTTCTTGAAAAGCGTGGATTGGTTGATGGAGGTATATCTATTATTGGGTAAAATTTTTTATTTAATAAATCAAAAAACTGTTTCGCACAAAGGGTTTTGTAACACATTTCTGTTTCTTTCTGACGTGTTTGTGTCCTCGACCTGTTCTAAATAGATATAGTTACTAGAATCTTAGTCCCAAATTTGTTTCTTCAATCGGAAAAAGGGGGGCGGCGGGTTCTCGCGGTTTGGACTATTTTTATCGTCAGGTGTGTGTTGGCGGGCGTTCGCTCCAAACGGCAATCATAAAAAACCATACAATTAATTTACAACAAAAAAAAGTAAACAATCATCATGTGATTGTGAAAAAGAAAGCATATTTATGTACCCGATATCTTTAACAATTTTGTATAACTCTTCCTTCTCTTTGGGTCTTTTCTTTCAGTTTTCAAGAATAGGGGGTTTAAACACTATAGGCACAAGACTTTGGTCATGGCGTGCCAAATTCTTTGCGTATTCGGCGATGGGAAGCATTTAATGCGACCTTTTTTTATTTCTTATCGCAGTTTTGTCTATGTCTATGTGGCTCTTCAAATTTTTATTCTTTCCCGTGTTTACAATTGGTAAGAGACCATTTACTTATCGTTATTTAGGGGGGGAAAGAATGCCCTAAAAAGGGGAACTCTGATGGGCCCATGTCGTTGTAAACTTCGTAATTATATTTGATGCTCATTTTTGTGGTAGTTGAGGATTTTAATTATAAGGTAAGAGCATACGGATTAATATATACGCAAAAATATTTACAACAATAAAGGCAGTTATTTTTAATTTTACCTGAATTAATGGAAGTAAACAAAAAACCATGGTATAGAGAACTGGGATAATAAGGGTTAAATTTGATAGGTTAAATATCTTTTGTATTAGCGAATAGCATCAAAAATTTAATACAGCCAGAAGCAAGGCTCATTTAGATGAAAGAGAAAGGAATATCTAATGATATGAGGAGATATATTTCTATAATGCTTTCTAACCCTTTTCCAAACATAAAAGAACTTAAAAAACGTAAAAAATAAAGCAAAAAAAAAAGGTCAAATATAGCAGTCGGTGATGTCAGCGGAGGTTCATTATTGCAACTATTTTCTAAGAGTTTCCATATTTTTTATTTTTTTGGGAAAAGGGACATCCCACCAGCTTTGAAAATGCTCTTCTGATTCAACTATTGATTGATGGATTTCTTAGTACCAGGGCGGAGTAGGGTATATGAGAATTAGGGTTTTGTTTTGTAGGGGAATTTATTTCCTATTTATCTATATATATCACATTTATATCTTAAAAGTTGTTGAACTAGCTAAGCAATTATAAATAAATATAATATATAATAAATATAAAAAATGATAAGGAAGTAATATATATAAGATAGGAATTATATAGTAAATTAATCTTACTTAATCTTCTTATTTGTTCTTTTTATGAATTTGGTTACACAAAATGTGAAAGTGAATATAATAAATTTGAATACAACGGAATTATCTTCGTTTTTTTGTTATTTTTATTAGTTTAAAACTAATATTTATATAAAGACCACGGAAGTTATATGTTATTATTCATTGTTTCTCTTGTAATCATGATATAATTATATTGCACAATTTTTACAGTTTAGTTGTTATTGTTGTATGTTTTAATTTAAGATTGTGTTTCTGTTTTTCCAGTTATACACTCGTATTTTCACTCGGTTGATATTAATGTCACGTTTCCTATCTATTACTCCTATAATTTGACGGGACACGCGCTATAGTACTTTGTCTTATATGTTGTTTTTGTCGTCATTTGATTTGGATCGAGTCTCTTACAGCGCCTAAGAGAGGAGAAGGCTAGGATTTTAACGCGCTTTTTGGCGCGACTTAAATCGAGAGATTATAAAACTGTACCGGGCTAAGTGTAATGAGGTCTAATAGTGAGTTGGGTAGATAAGACCCTCTTTTATTTCCTCAATTTGAGTCCTTCAATAGATGGAGAGGTGTTTAATCCCAACAAATATATCTATTTATATTGGAATTCTGTC
>JABUQX010029800.1:0-27665 GCA_015478945.1 Trachelipus rathkii
TGACTGTCTTTGCGGGGAGGGGGCTTGCTGCGCCCTGGTGGGGACAGCTTATGAACTTGGGAAGACATTAATATTAACTCTGTTCTATGTTGTGGGTAGAAATGAGCCATCAAAGGTGATTTCATCAAAGATGAATGATAATAATGATGGTATCAAAGATGACGTCCTCAAAGAATACAGTCATCAAAGATGAACCTTCAGAAGTTGAGGCATCAATGGCTGAGACATTAATGCATGAAGGCATCAATGTGAGGCATTAATGCTGGGCATCAAAGTTGAGGGCATTCACTGTGAGCCATCAAAATATCGAGTGTGTGAGTGTAAGTGTAAGTGTACCTGTGTGTGGGTGTGAGTGTAAAGTGTATATGGTTTAATGTAAGTGTCTATGGAGAGTGTAAAGTGATTATTAAGTGTTATATAAATACTACTAACATCATGAGTAGGAAAGCTTTCTAGCAAGATTGTATATACAACCAATCGAATTCTCATGACTTATTACCTAGGGGTAGAACCCTATTAGGTATTCTAACTACAAGCTCAGTGGAGGCTAGAAAGCGCGTTGAAAAAAAGTGGCAACTCACGTTGGCACCTGATGTGACACTCACTTCAGGCCACTAATGTGGCAGCTTCACTATGGCACTATGTGGCACTCACACTTGGCACTCATTGGCACCATTGGCACTCACTTGGCCACTCACTTGGCACTCAGCTGGCACTCATCTAATACTCATAGAACAGACTGAATCAGAACACAATAGAATACTTCCTTGACCTGTGTGATTGGGCAACCATCAAAGCCATCAAGTTTAGCGTGGGTCAAAAATGCGCCATGGGTATATGGTAGGATCAAAGGCTAAATATCTATGGTCAAACAAGGTAAAGACATCAAAACGGGCTAAGTCCCTAAGGAAGGACAAAAAATTACCGGTGGTGTCAAATTTGACCACGGTATATGGCAAGGTAAAAGCTGAAATATCATGGTCAAACAAGGTAAAGACATCAAAAAATAGGGCTAAGCCCCTAAAGGAAGATCAAAAATTACCGTGGGTCAAAATTGACTTCCATGGAATACCAGGATGGTCGAGAAATTTTCCCGTGGTGCCAAAAATTGACCGCCATGGAAGACCAAAAGGGTAGCCAAAAAAATTACCGTGGGCCAAAATTGACCCATGGTATCTGGCAAGGTGGTCAAACAAGGTAAAGACATCAAAAAATAGGGCTAAGCCCCTAAAGGAAGATCAAAAATTACCGTGGGCAAAAATGACCCACGGTCGAAAAAAATAGGGGGCGTAAAATAGGGGGGTAATACGTACAACGGTTGCTGACGCAACCGTTTGGCGCAACCCTTCTTCGAAGGGTTACCAAAAATTAGGGTTGCCGAAAAAATTAAGGTTGCCAAAAATTTGGGTTCTCAAAAAATTAGGGTTCTCAAAAAATTAGGGTTCTCAAAAAATTAGGGTTCTCAAAAAATTAGGGTTCTCAAAAAATTAGGGTTCTCAAAAAATTTGGGTTCTCAAAAAATTAGGGTTCTCAAAAAATTTGGGTTCTCAAAAAATTGGGGTTCTCAAAAAATTGGGGTTCTCAAAAAATTGGGGTTCTCAAAAAATTGGGGTTCTCAAAAAATTAGGGTTCTCAAAAAATTAGGGTTCTCAAAAAATTTGGGTTCTCAAAAAATTAGGGTTCTCAAAAAAGGGTTCTCAAAAAATTAGGGTTCTCAAAAATTTGGGGTTCTCAAAAAATTAGGGTTCTCAAAAAATTTGGGTTCTCAAAAAATTGGGGTTCTCAAAAAATTGGGGTTCTCAAAAAATTAGGGTTCTCAAAAAATCGACTTCCCCTAAAAGGACAAGGGTAGGTAAAAATTTGGGTTGCCCAAGAAGGTCAAGGCCCAAAAAGGTCAAGGGCAGGTAAAAATACCCTCAGGAAACAACGTGGGCTCAAAAAAGGGCAGAGGAAGGTAAAATTGGGTTATCATTTTTTACCCCGAGGTATACCAGCAAATATGGTGTAAAAAATTTGGGGTATCAAAGGCAACACGAACAATATGGTGCCCTACTACTTAAAATAATAAAATATTCATAAATCTTCTGAGCAATTGGAAAGCGTCGATGCCGTGCGAAAATGGCGGCAAAAATAAGATGAGGACGCACGACAAAAGATATTGAAAGATTTGCATATATTGAGAAAATAGAGTTCATTAATAAACTCCGCTATTGCATTTGCGTGCTAATGTTGGTAAGATTGACCTGACCTCAATTACCACAGATACTCCCCTGCAGTGCTGAAGGCACGAAACTATTCCAAATAGCGCGCCGGCCATCGAATGTGCCTACCCCTGCTCGATATTCTAGTAAGCGGTTGGGATGGAGTCTGGACAGGATTCCCAGATTGTGAGCGGGTGATCGGGCGAGTCGGAACATCTGCGTGTGTCGTAAGAGTAGCCCGAGGTGGAGCTGGAGTTGAAGAATCCTGAGCCAGAGTGGAGGGAGGCAAGGATGATGATGACCGTGCGGGTGGAGTCTGAGCCGGTCGTATTGGTGCTGGTTGGCTGAGGAGAAGGGGGAGGAGGAGGATAAGAAAGAGGATCAGGAATGGAGAAGGATGAGGAGGGAGGAGAGAGGAGGAGGAAGAGATGCAGGAGGAAATGAAATAGGAACGTTAAAAGAAAGAGTTGAAGGGGGAGAAATTGAAACAAAAGTTAAAGCGTCAGGGTCGAGAACCGGAAGAGGATTCGTCTCGAAGAAAGCAGGCTTAAGGCGATCTGATCGAAACGACTTCTGTGCGTTTGGGACGCTGGATCGTGAAGAATTTCTCCCTTCCTAAGATCGACTGGAAAAGGTCCAATCGTACTTAGTTGGAGAGCGGTGCGGTGGGAGTTTATGTCCGAACAAAAGACAATGGTGCGGAAGAAGGGTCCTTAGGGAATAGAGGAATGCAACTTTGTGTGGACGAGAAGGAGTTGGGTCTCCACGACGAAGCACAGCCCTCAAGCGGGTAAGATAAGCAAGCGTGTCCGGCTGTAGAAGGAGGCGAAGACTGTGAAAAGAAGTCACGTCAGGAAGACGAAGAGGAACCCATAACACTAAATAGCAGCCGACACAGTGCAGTCTCTTTTAACAGCGGAGCGAATCGAGCATTCACGAAGGGAGAGCGTCAGTCCAATTTTCGGGATTGGGCTGAGCTAGAAGAGAACCTTTAGCTGAGGTGGAAACGTTCAATAATGCCGTTCGCCTTTTGGGTTAAAAGAAGTCGTGTGAATCTTCTCTGAACCAAGAAGATTCATTCAAATCTCTCCATAAGAAGGATTCAAAGGTCTACCTTGGTCCGTGTGACAGAAGCGGCACACCAAAGCGCGAAATCCAGAGCTAAGAAAGCTTTAGCTATGGATTCGCGTTGGCGACAGAGAGAGGGATAGCCTCGGTCCATCGTGTGAACAGATCTATGCACGTAAGAATGTACTTCTTACCGTGGGAGGGAGGCAAGAGGTCCAACGATGTCGATGTGGACACGTTCAAAGCGAGCACCAGGAGGTAAGAAAGTGCCTAACGGGGACTTGGTGTGACGGTGGAACCTTAGAACGCTGGCAGGGAAGACAAGGGCGACACCAAGTTGCTACGTCGGCATTCAGATCAGGCCACACAAGTTTTGTTTTTTTTTTTTTTTTTTGTTTTTTTTTTTTTTTTTTTTGTTGTTTTTGGTTTGTTTTTGTTTTTTTTGTTTTTAATCGGGCAGCAACCAGTTTGCGTGAAGCTTCAACGGAGGGGAAAGCGAGTGAAGATTGACGGAAAACCAGCTTACGGAACGATGCCAGGGTACGAGGAACGAGGAAATCCCTGAAGACATCGCACAGAAGTTTCTTCTCTTTATCCCAGGGAGTTGGAGCCATCCAGCTTGAGAGAAGAATTCACTCTTGTGGAAGTGCCAGGATCCTCAGTAGTTCTGGCACGTTTTGCCATAGGTCGTCGTAGGTCGATGTTGGGCAGGCTGAAAACGCGTTCGATTTCAATCGGGAGAGAGCGTCAGCAGTGCGAAGTTGTCGACACCTGAAATATGTCTGACATCAGTGGTGAACTGTGAGACATACTCAAGGTGAAGAGCTCTTCTCGCGGAGAGTGCCGTTCGTTTCTGGAGACTCTATAGCGAAGGTAAGTGGTGTGTGATCAGTGAGTGCATGTGGAACTCACGACCCTTCAGAAAGTAGCGGAAATGACGAACGGCGAGATACATCGTAACTCCCTCCCCAAAGCACTGTAGCGAGTCTCAGGAGGTTGGCAACTTGCGAGAGAAAAAGGCGGGAGACCACCTATCTCCGTTCAGGTGCTGCTGGAGAACACCTCCGACAGCAAATCGGAGGCATCTACCTGACCTTCTGGTCGAGCTGAGTCCTGAGGGTGGACTAAGAGTGTGGCTGAAGCGAGTGCTTCTTTGAAGCTTTCAAAGCAGCCGTAACTTCGTCAGACCAGTCACTTTGTAGAACTGCCCTCGGTGCTTGGGGCGGATGAGGATGCGGTGAGGGTCGAAGAATATCAGCGCCCGATTTGAGAAAACGATGATAGAAGTTAAGCATGCCGAGTTACTGACGAAGCTGCTTCTGAGAGACAGGCCTAGGGAGGGTGCGAATGGCCTCGACGCGCTCTGCAAGAGGGCAAAATGCCATCCGCCTGAAACAGTGTGTCTAGAAAGTAAGAGAAGGGACACCAAACACACACTTTGCCGGGTGAGACGCATGCCACATTCGTCCAACCTGGCAAAAATGCACGTAGATGTTGCTCATGCTCGGCAGGAGAAGAGGAAGCTATTAGGAGGTCCGAGATAAGCAAAAGCGAAAGGGAGACCTCTAAACGTTCATCGATGAAGCGTTGAAGAAGTCTGGAGCTGCACCCCTCAAACGCGAAACGGTCTTCTGGGTATAATCTCAGAGCCAAAGGTAGTGATGATGGCCTGTCCTCGGTAATGTCCTCTAGTGCGACTGGGATCTGGTGGTAAGCCCTCAAGATCAATTTACCTAAAAATGGATTTACCAGCCAGATTATAGGTGAAAAGACCTGGATGGGTGAGGGACCGGGTATGCGGTCTGGTTATCGTAACAGCGTTCAAGAGCCGTTACTTAATCATCCCCACAGGCCTTCGTGGCAATCAGGAGCACCTTTAGGGACCATAAATGGAGGGGTGGGGAAGACCAAGAACTTTTGGAAGGGCGGACGATACCAAGTTCGAGCATGGGCTCGAACTCCGCTTTGGCTGCCTTGAGCTTTTCATTGAGCTTGTCAGGGTAGGCAGACGCCGTAGCACGATGCGAAAGTGGGAGAGCCAGTAGTCTATATATGATGGCGCACGCACCGAATGCTGAACAGGTGAAGACGAAGAACAAGGGTTCAGAAGCGCCGGAAAAATCCTTCTGCAGGATGGTGAAGAGGGGGGAGGTACCAGAAGAAGGAAAGCAACCGCAGAGATGCTTTTAAGAGCAGAAGAAACTACGGTACCTGCAGAAGACAGAGAACGTTAAGCAACTCGTCAAGCGCGGGCAATCTCCTGTTCTTCTAGATCGAGCCATTGATATAGTTCGAAATGCTGACAAGGAAATATCAGTCTCCTCAAAATGGGTTGGGATAACGTCACGCGGTACCGTCGACGAATACCCAGGGAGGACATTGACCGGGGGTGAATCGTCTGTATGTTGTGGTGGCGGAGAGAGTTGAGGGGTCCTAAGTTGCACAAACGCTCCACGTCTAGTTAGAACAGGATGGTGCTACTACCATTTGCTGCGTAAGAGTCCCGGGTCAGGATAGAGGGACTGCAGCCGGACTTTTGGGTATGTATGCTGCGATGGAGGTAAGCGAGAGGGACGATCTGCACGGGCGGGTGTCGATTCAGAGAAGTAACTAGGGTTTGTGGGTATTCTTCTTGTCGAAAGATGCGGCTGTGGCGAGGACATGCCTGTGGAGATGAAGAAGGCGGAGAGAGACTACACCAACAGAGGGGTGGTGCCAGCTGTCAGTCCGAGCTCTGGTCTCTTTGTTTAGTGAACCCGTGCTTGCTGCGTCTAGGATTTGGGGGTTTCGGCTCCCGGACAAAAGTACAAGGGTTGGTTGTTGCAGGGGTTTCGGGCTTTTTTCGCCTTTTCAGCGCCCAGGCGTATTGGTTTTCGCGGCCGTGATGTGATTACCGAAAACGTTAACGCTCAAATGATCGTTTTGGTGACGGCCGTATTTTTGCCGTGCGTCGGCCTTGCGTGTGTAAGTAGCGCGAACGGTCAGAGAAACGGATCCTGCACGCTCGAAGACGGAACTGCCGGTTTGTGGCGACGCGCACGAGCTCCCCTCCGCGTTGAACGACTCCCGGGCAGCATGGCAGGGATGCATGCATCGAGGTCGCGCCCTCTGACGTAGTCTCTGCGCTCTTGCCTCCCACAGTCTTCGCCCGACTGTGCTCTCTGGTAGGTCGGCGAGGCCATTGCTTTTCGCGATAAGTACGAAAGCACTGAGCGCGGGTTTCTTACTACTCGTCTGTTGCTGTGCCTGCGGGGTTAAATATCGGGATGAGACAGCGGGGGTCTTGCGTTTCGGAAATGGCGACTGCTGGATGGATGGATCATGTTTGGTTCCGTATTGTGGGGTACGACGACGCAGATGCCTTGTGTGCTGGTGGTTCTGGTTACTAAGTGGCCGTGTCTGTTTGCTTTTTGGGTTGGTGTGTCGTGTTTGACTTCTGTGTTCCCGGGTAGCAGCGAAGCCACCAGAAGCAGCGGAAGAGAGGAGAGAGCTGCTGTCCGCGAGAGAAACGCTGTCATTGTTGGTGGTGATGAAAAATGGTTATATCGTGTCGGTAGAGAGCGATAGAAGACTACGACGTGAAGAACACGACAGGGGTAATTTGGCGGGTCCATAGAGAGGCCCTAGTGAGGAAGTAGTAACCGAGACAATGGGCCTTTGACGTCGGCAGTGAATCTGAAAGGTGACTGGGACAGTCACGGTAGGGCGGCAGGATAATACGCAGGAATAATTAGGCGGGCGGGCCATTGGACTGTTGAATACGGCTGCCAGGAGTAGCACCATTCCTGCTCCCTCGGGTTTGCTTCCTCCCTTTGTGCTACTTTTCCTTAGTCGGAGAGTAAAGCTTTCGCGGGGTCGTGCCATCAGACCGCCCGTCTCCAATGAACGTAGTAATACTGGGAGTCTTTTTCTATGATCGGGTTTTGTTGACAAATAATGTAGTATGCGATCGAAGACTTTGTTCCGAGTATTTGTCTCGTGGCGTTAGGGGCGGTGGGGGGGAGGAGCCACCAGTTTAGATAGGCCGCGCACAAATTGTGCTATGCGATGCTGCGCGGTTGGAGATCAGAAGGCTTCTGGATGCATCCTAGCGAGGTGCCACGTAGCAACTCCTCATACTTTACTTTGCTTCCTGAGTAGGAGCCATGCGAGAGACTAAAAAGAATCTCGACTTGGAGCAGTGTAGGTGAGTGTCAGAGGAAGGATACACACAGAACAGGGTTAGGAATGGAGTCTCTGTAGTTACGGCAGCCGAGACCATACTCGGGGTCCAGAAAGACAGGAACAATTACCTTGTATCTTGTCTGTTCGTGCGCTTTGGCTCCGATTGGTCGGCGGCGAAAATAAACCGTGTCGTGTCACCCGTCTTGAGTAGAGAACCATTAGCAGCTCAGGGTGGGTGCGAAATAGAGAGGGCCAGGGTAAGAACGTAACATTGCGTGTGAGGTAGGGATATCGGAGTTGGAATTCGTGCTCACACAACTCAATCTGACTGAGGGCAGTGAGAAGTGAAGCTCAAGAGAAAAGAAATTGTGAGGAGAAAGGAAAGAGTTAGAATTGAGGGAGTGATTGATAGGAGGATTGTAGTAAGTCATCGTGAATGATCCAACCTACGCGAAATAAAAAAAAAATTTAACTCAAACTAATATGATTCCTGTAGCAAAATTCATTCTATATGGTTACCTGTGGCACCGGAACGTTTTTTTTTCTCGCACGGAAATTAGAAATTTATTCCATCTCACCGGGAACAAAAAATTATTGAGTTGTTTACTATATTAAAGCAAGAGAAAGATGAATACAAAAAAAAAATAGTTATTTTATATATATCTTTATTTTGTTTATATTCACTCTGAGATGTTATTTATGCACTGCCATATTGATTTACAAAATCTCAATTTAATTAGTTCATTGTTATTTATTTTGGTCTCTTGTGCTGTGGCTGTTGGCTTTCTTACCAGTCATCTGTTCCACTACTCAAATATTTCTTATCCTGTTCTCCTGCGCTCTGTCAGCGGTGAAGGATGATATTCTATTCTCCTGATCACTTGGAGAATGAGAAAGCGAAACTGTTTGCTGATTCTTCTGTGTGTGAATGGCTTGACCTAATGTATATTATATATATTGTAGTAATAAAATATAACTGGAAAAATGTTATGGATAAAACTTAGTTATTGATGATGAATCGGTTAATGAGCTGTAGATGATTTGTCAAATAGATAACAAATAAATTGATGAAAAATGGAGAATATAAATGAATAATAATGAATATAATTAATTAAATAATAATATAATAATCCATAATTACATAATATATTCGATATATATTATATACGATAATTAATGAAGATAATGAATCGAATGTATATATAATAGATAATACTAATATTAATATAATAATAATAATAATAATATAATAATAATAATAATGAATTAATTATATGATGACAATGAAATTATTGCATTCGATCTGGACCTTGCTTGTCTATTTTTTTTTTGTTAGTTTTTATAGTTTCATATTTTATATAATTTTGCCCCTCCACCTAAACATCCTTTGCGCCCCCAAAAGAATATTACGCTAATTTCCTCCTTTTTTTCTTTGTAATTTAATCAAGCAGTCTTAAGGGGTTTTCTCCTTTTGTAATACTTGCTATTATAATTTTATTTACACTATGATATATGATTATATTTTTGGACTTTAGTTACCACAGTTTAAGGAGTTATCTTCAAATTTAGATATTATTCTGTATCATTATTTTTATTATCTTTGGCTCCATTTTTTTTGTTTTCAGAAACTCTTTGCAGTTTTATTGATTGGACCAACGAAGAAATGTTTTTATAATGTTAAAAGTCATTAATTTTTTTCCTTTTAATAATGGACTTTATATGTATGTTAAGAATTTATGCTCAAATTTATCTTTTTTTTATTTGTCAAAAAAAAAAAAATTGTTATAATAATTCTTTTCCACCAAAAATGTTTAAATGTAAAATCATAAGTTTGCCCACTTTGGATTTTCTTTTATTTATTATTTTTATTTTTGTTTTAGGCACCTATTATATCGGGATTTATGTATTTTAGAATCCTCTAAATATTTGTAATAAAGTGACGTAGTTAGATAGCGTCAATTTTCATTACAAGACCTTGACCTTAAACATCGCCACAAGAAGTATTTTGGCGAATGTGGAGACCTTCTAGTCGACTACTGTGTGAAAGTAGCAACGCCTTCCCTTGCAGTCCGTCACTGTGTGAAAGTGACAATATCGTATCAGCGAAGTATAGCCTTGAGTGTATCACGGTGTGAAAGTGAATATAATTGGTGGAACTCGCAAGACGCAGCGCTATCTTTTAGGTGCCAGAAACACTCCACTTTGAGGATTGTCATAACTTACGGTACCGCATCTTTTTTTTTATCACTGTTTTTATTTTTTTGATAGAGTCAGAATAATCTTTTAAAATATATTTTCAATCAATAAGTTGCAATATTCGGCCCAGTAAATTTAAATTTTAAATATCACAGGCATTCTCACAAAGCATAATTTTTGGGCTATTTTTTGGTTAATTCTCTTTTTCACCACTAATCACTAATATGGCTGGTGATGATGTTTCCACATCCCCCCTCTCCTGCTCAGCCTATTGCAACCATTACGCAAGTATCGAAGCCTGAGTTGCTTCTTAAAGGCTGAATAGATGGCAAGTGGGAAGGTCCTTCTTTACTTCATTGGGACGCCAACAGCTGAGAGAATATTACTCTCAAAAAATGTGTCTCAGAACCATCTAAGTTGGCTCTGGCGCAAAATCAAATCTCTAACGGTGTTGGGCTTGTGGTGTGCTGTGTTGGTTGCTTTGGTTGGGTGTGTTGGTAGGGGTTTGTTGTGTGGGTGCTGGTGGGGATTGGGCTTGTGTCCGGCGTACTTGCGTGCGACTGTGTGTGGTTGGTTTTGTGGGTGCTGGTCGGGTTGTGTTTTTGTTCTTGGTGCTGTGCTTGGGGTATGTGTCAGGGCGGCGCGTCCGTCGTGACTGGTGTGACGGAGCACTCGTGGTTTTCTGGTCGGGTTGTTTGTTGTTGTTTCTGTCGTCTTGGTGGGTGTGGTTTGGTTTTGTTTTTTGGTTGGTTTTTGTTGTGGTGGGGTCCCGGCGGCTTGTTGTTCTTGTGGTTGGGTTTGTTTGGTGTGGTGTTGTCTTGGTGTGGGTTGTGGGTTGGCGTGTTTGCTGGTGGTTGTGTGGGTGTTTGGGTGTGTGTGAGGGTGGGGGGGTTGGGTGGGGGTTTGGGCGGTTGTGTTGTTGTAGGGTGTGGGTGGGTGGTTGGTTTCTGCCGTTCGGTTGGTGGGTTCGTGGGTTGCTGTGTGGTTTGTTGTGGTTACCGGGGGTTGTTTGTCGTTGCGTTTTGTTGGTGGTTGTTGTGTTTGTATTGTGTTTGGTGGGTTTTGGTGTTGTTGTTTTGTTGTCGTGTTGTTGGTGGGTGTGTTTGGTTTTTGTGTGTGTGTGGGTTGGGGTTGTGTGGTTGTTGTTTAGTATGTGGTGTGTTGTTTGGTGGTGGTTGTGTGGTGTGGTGTGGTTTGTTGTTTTTTTGTTTGGGTGTGTGTGTGGTGGGTGTGGATTGTGGGTGTGTGTGTTTGTTTTGGTTGTGTGTGTGTTGTGGTGGTGGTTGTTTGTTGTTGTTGTTTGTGTGTGGTGGTGTTTTTGTGTGTGTGTGGTTGGTTGTTTGTGGTGTGTTTGTGGTTTGGTTGGTGTTGTTTGTTGTTGTGTGTTTGGTTTGGTGTGGGGTGTGTGTTGTTTTGTCCTCTTAATGCTTCGGTTGTGGGTGGGGCTTGTTTTGGGAGTAATGGTTTGTGTGGGCTGTGTGTGTGTTTAGTGTGTGTGTTCGTTTGGTTTGGACATATAAAAAATTTGTTGGTTGTGTTTGGTGGGTTGTTTGGGTTGGGTGTTTGGGTGTGTGGTGTGTTTGTTGGTGGTGTGTGGTTTTTTGGTGTGGTTTGGGGTTTTTTGTTGGTGGTGGTGTTTTCGTTTGTGGTTTGTTTTTTTTGTTGGTGTTTTGTGTTTGTGGGTTGTGTGTGTTTGGGTTTTTTGTTTTTGTTTTGGGTTTTTGCGTTGTGTGTGTGGTGGTTTTGTGGTTGCGGGCGTGTGTCTTTGATGGGCTGTTTGTTGGGGGGGCTGGTGGTGTTTGGTTTTTTTTTTTGGGTTGATGTGTGTGACTGTGGGGCTTCATTTTGCGTGTTGCCGGCGAGGGTGGCGTTTCCGTGGGTGTGGTTGTGCTGTGTTTGGTGGTTTTTCGGATTTGTCGCTTTGTGGGTTGGGTTGGTGGCTTGGTGTTTGGGTTTTGTGTTTGGTGGTGGTGTGTTTGGGTTTTGTGGTGTGGTGTGTTGTGTTTGTTTGGTGTGTTGGTTGTGTGTTGGGGTGGTGGGTGTGTGTGGTTGGTTGCTTGTGTGTTGTGGGGTCTGTGTGGGTGTGTGTTGTGGTGGTGTGTGTGTTTTGTGTGGGTGTGTATTTTTGTTGTTTTGTTGGTGTTTTTGGGGTTGGGTGGGTTGGTGGGTGTTGGGGGGTGTGTTGTGGGTTTGTGTTGTGGTTGTGGGTGTTGTGTTGTTTGTGTGTTTTTTGGTCTCTTTGTTTGGTTGGAGTGGGTTGGTGGGTGTGTGTGTGTGAGTTTGGTTGTTTTGTGGGTGGGGGGGGGGTGTTTGGGTGTGGGTTGGGTATTTGTGTGGTTGTTTTGTTGTGATTGGGTGGTGTTGGTGGGTGTGTAATTTTGGTGTTTCTGTGTTGTTGGGTTGTGTTTTTGGTGGGGTTGGTGTGTCTGGGTTGGGTTGGTGTTGGTTTGTCGTGTCTGTGTTGGTGTGTTGTGTGGTGGGTTTGTCTGGTGGTTTTGGGTTGGGTGTGTGGGGTGTGTTTTGGGGTGCTATCTCATCTTGTTCTCACCCTATTGTTGCATATCACAGGCATTCTCACAAAGCATAATTTTTGGGCTATTTTTTGGTTAATTCTCTTTTTCACCACTAATCACTAATATGGCTGGTGATGATGTTTCCACTCCCCCCTCTCCTGCTCAGCCTATTGCAACCATTACGCAAGTATCGAAGCCAGAGTTGCTTCTTAAAGGCCGTATAGATGGCAAGTGGGAAGGTCCTAGTTTACTTCATTGGGACGCCAACGTTCGAGAGAATATTACTCTCAAAAACTACGTCTCTGAACCATCAAAGTTGGCTCAGGCGCAAAATCAAATCTCCAACGACCCGAAATCTGAAATTCGCAGGTTTTTGAATGCCAAACCAGAGCTTTTTAAGGTCACAACTTTAGATGACTTTTTAATCCGGCTGAAGGATTGCATCTTCCCAGACAAGGCTCTCTCTCCTTATGATGCGATGCAGCGAATAAGGAACTCTAGATGGTCTGAATCCGACTCCCTAAGCGCGGCTGATCTCTCTTTACAGCAGCTCTATTCAGAATTCTATGATACACTTGCCAAAAATGACGCTTCCTACAAACCTGGTGAGAAAATTATTACCGCTACCGCCTTCTGCCATTTATTCACATTCCTTCCTGAAAAGCCCGAGATTTTTAGACGGGATTTCAAGAAATTCCACAATCCAGATTTGGATCTCCACAAACAAATAAATAACTTGTTAGAAAAGTCCGAATGCCGCTTGCATGACCCTATCCGAAATGTGATGCCCCAACCTAATATCCATTTCCAAAAAACGGCATCTGTTCCTCAAAAATCACAAAATTTTGGGCAGAGACAAGATTTTCAGCACCCCACCCGCAACTTTCAAAAACGTAATTTTAATAATCATACAAAACCGCAGTCTCAAATTTATCAAAATCGTCAAATTCCTCAACCCCAGAGGCCTGCCGTGTGTTTCAATTGTGAAAGAGGAGGTCACACGACATCCTATTGCCCTTTCAACCCATATTGCAGGCGATGTAACTCAAACCACAAGAGGGGATCCACCGCTCAATGTAAAGATTCTCGATGGAGTCCAAATGATCCTAACACCCCATTGAAACATGTCCCGATCACTGACAAAATAAAGCAAGACATTATTCAAAACAGATGGAAAGGCTCAGGTATATATAGGCAAAATTATCTAGGTGTTAAACCTCAAACCAGAGCTAACAATTTTCAAAAACCACAATCGAATCGCAATAACTCCTGGAGGCAAAATTCCACTTCATATACTCGATTGGTAGAGCCTTCAAACGTTTACGACTCAGCCCCTGAAAACCAATATTTTGATGATCAGCACGGGTATTATTATGATGATGAAACTGATGGTCCATATGATGCACAGCAGCAGGATTTTTAAAATTTAGGAGGGTAGAACAACAGGCCACATCTCCCTTCCGGAATCCTGATTTTATAAAGTCAAATAATATTACTCAAAATGATGTTAAATTTGTCACAAATGTAAACACACTTTCTACACATGTTAATTCCAACAGCAAGGTTATTTTCCCTAATATTAATTTAGACAGGTCCATGAATGGGTCTTCTTTTGCTATTAATAATAATTTTGAATTTACTAATCACTTTCATGCATGCCTTAGTAGTAGAAATGATAAAACTTTTAATGATAACATATATAGCACTAATTTGAATTTTTCAGAGTTAGTTATTAACGACTCCGCCGAGTCAGATAAGGGTGTGTCACTTTTTAAGCCCGAAAACAGAAGAGTAGCCATGACGCAGAGTTTCAATACACTTCTGGGAAACCAAATTTCCACTCCTATAGAGCATTCACAATTTCCAGAGAGAGCACAATTTACGCACGAAATTAAAAAAGCAGTAGAAATGACGCAGGGTATTAATCAATTGCAGAACCATATTGCACATTTCCATTTGGAAAGGTGGAATATGGATCTTTCTCTTACCAAAACTCCTTTACTTTCCAAAAATTTTATTAGCAATTTCCAGATTAATGCTGATTATGATCCAGATTCGCAAGGCACAGCAATTGCCCAAGTTGACCGCAGTGTGACAAAAATCAACTCCAACAGCGAAGTGACTATGCCGCAGTTACAAATTGGCATTGAGAGCTCAAGCGCAGACGAAATTGGAGAAGGTATCAATGGTGAAATTGGTGTAGAGAATAAATCGCAAGTAATTATAGAGATGGAGTTTGCAGATGATTTTCAATTGGAAGGTAGGAGTATCACCTCTTTTTATTTTCAAAATAATATGTCACGCAATGAAGCAGTAGTAGGAGATAAAGTGCAAATTGAGAAAGGTATATTATTTGATAGCACAGATAGTAGTAGTGGCAGTTCCACGAAAACTTTTGGAAATCATATAGCTCACGCGACTGTAGAGCACTTGCACAGTAATAGAATGAGCTTGGTATATGATCAACAGGTCAGAGCAGAGACCGAGGTGAAAAGCAGCAAGGAGATAAGATTGGATATGCCAATAGGTCCAGAGGGACATGGTATGGCTAATGTTGAGGCGCTTGTAGATATAATGCATAGGAATGAAGCTGTAAGGCCCTCATTCAATATATACAGACAGAGCGAAATAGTTAAGAAATATGGCGGTATAAGTAAAGAAACAGCTTTCACGTACGCTAAAACAGATGTGAAAAAGTACTCTAACATAAATGGTAATGAATTGTATAAAAATTCGGATAGGTGTAACTTTCTAGAGCTTAATTCTTCTAACTCTCCGCGTGATTTACTTGTTTCTACCTCTTGTTTTAATAATGTTTTACCTTTTACATTTCATAATAACTCTCCTTCTTTTGAATATTTAATTAGTAATTATAATATGTCTCCCCCAGTAACTCTCTTCGCTGAATTTGATTTTCAATCTTTAAATGCCTCAAATATTATAAATCAAAAGGTATCCCTGGGCACTCACCCTTATTCTATCGATAATTTTTCTGAATCTTTTATCACTTTTAATGAAGCAATATTACCCACTTCACACCCATCTTTTGTTAATTTAGCTTCAGACAAAACTTTTAAATCTCACTCTCATTCTCAAGAGTCTCTTCCAGCTCCTAATTTTTCAACTTTTTCTACTAGCACACTACCTAAAGCGGAGTCACAACTTCCTCTGTATCCCAAAGATTTACATCCTTCCTCTAATCCTACAGCTCTTCAACAAGAGCTAACATTTTCTTCGTCTTTCACAAGGGATACAGATATAGTTGTGGATGTCAACACAAATGAACAAAAGAAAACCTCAAACGCCGATAACAACGTTGCAAAATCAACTTTGCGACAACGATTTTTTGAGGAGCTCAAGAACGATCGGTTCCACAACCCTACACATATGGGGTATCACACTCCCACATCCTTTGCTCGCAAACCATTTGAGACAGCTCACACCTGTTATCACCGGAAGAAACCACAACATTTGACCCCAGATGGGCATTTTCAATGTTTTCCTCCTTCTGGACGCTCTCAACAAAAATCTCGCTTCCGCAGTGGTAAAATTTCTTCTAAAGAAAAACATACACAGGGGGCAAACAAATTTTTCATTCATTTCGCTAATAGAGAAGATCTTGTCAGTAACTGGCAAAGACCTTCTCCTTTACTCAAGAAATCCAGGGACGCTCCCAAACCTTACGCACATCCCCACAGTGGGACTCTCAATGTTCGCAGCTCACCAGCTGTATCGCTTGTAAAAGATAGTTCTAGTGTATACACTAAACCTATTTATCTTAAAAATGTAACTTCAGATAGGTTTAAGAGCTTTTTGCATGACAAATCTAATGTTAATACTCCAAATCCTTCTCATAAATTTTCTAATAGTTTAGCTCATAATGTATGCTTCGATAAGGATTTTAACACAAATTTAAAGCATGATTTTCAAGGGGTAGAAAATTCTCTTCAACCAAACAGACTGGTCAACATGACTGAGTATCAAAATGGTATCGCAAATACCAATACAAAAGTAGTTACAGATTATAATAAAAGGGAAAATTTTAGGGGACTCATCTCCTCACACTGTAAGCAAACCTGAGGCTAGCATTGATATCGATGATTTATATATTGGCAACGCGAATGCCCATAGCGGGAACTTAAATGTAGGTAGTGTTATTTTTGAAAAAAAAAATAAAATTGACAAAGCAAATGCCAAGGCTCTATTCCCACATAAGATAGATAGTAGCACAAATGCATTAAGTTGGGATAATAGCCATACTCATAGCACTACCACACCTTTTAGTAGTTCTCCAGAGATTTAAATTTTTCTTACCTCGGCCCAACGTTAAAGGGCAGACTCTTTCTACCCTTCAGCATGCTCTTTATATTCCTCCTGTTCACGCTAAAGAACAATGTTTATCACATCATCAAAGTAAAGCTCAGGATTTAGCGATTAAAGTTCCATATAACACTGAATCTTTCTCAACACTCATTAAAGCTTTAACTTCCTCTCGCCCCTTGGAAATTTTCATTAGAATCTGAGCCTATTACTTTGCATAATAATGCGCATCCTATATCCTAACCAAATTCTCAGGGAACCACTATCGCGCTCTCCATGGTGGTCACACAACAGTCAGCCTTCTTTCATGATAAAATGTTGATCCTTCCTCAACCTAAATCTCCACGTGTTTTCTCTTAATTTTCCATTTCACAAACAGAATCATGCCTCATATCTTCACACATCACACTTGTCAAAACTCTTCTTCAAAGTTCTCATTTCTCTACTCTTCAAAATAATACTTAAACCGCACCTATGTGCATTTCGCATTCAGATTCTTTCTTTCTTTCTCTCGAAAGAACAAAACTTCCTTCTACCCTCTTCGCAAATCATATATTCTCCACACATTCTACACACAAAAATTTAGCTTTCTCATTTCTCTCCACAACAGCACGTAACAACACACTCTTATTCAAAAAACCACATCCATTACATTTTTCCAATACCATATTTGATCATTTCAACACCATCAAGATATTAACCACAATAATACTATTTCTTTCACAGGCATTTCATCCTTTAACAAATACATTCCAATACACCAAACTCACTACTTAATGCATACACATCACCACATTTTAGACTTTAAAAAAAAAAATTTTTCTTCTCTGAGTTAAAACCATAACATTTATTTTTGATTTTGAGAAAAATAATAAAAGATAATCACATCACAGAATTTAAAAAATTTCTAAATGTTGATAAAAATAAAACCTGGCACACAGTTTTAAAAAAGTTAAAACACAAAAATTTTAAAGTTAAAATATAAAGATAATCTCACTTCTAAAGTCCTTGTTAAATAATATTTTTCACAATTTTTTTTTCATATCAAAAATTGAAGTTAAATATATTTATCAGTTATTGAAATAAATGTAAAAATTACTAAGTAGATAACTCACAATCATTTCAATTTTGAAATGTCCAACAACACGAAGGAACAGATTTTCACTCTATCATTTCAATCCTCACGCAATTCAAAGGCATTTATTCATTAAAACACATTTATTAAAACCATAATATCCTTTTCTTTGCCCCATTTAAACCAAATATATCAAGTATTAAATGCACACCATATTAATGCTAATTGCAATACATCTAAAAACTTTAAAATCACACTTACAGTAATCTCCGTACACAGATGATTAAATGGTTTTTTACATCTAAGTAATTTATGCATTTGATTCCTTCTTAAACGAAACTCTCTACTGTTCCCCAACTAACTTCTTATTCTTACTACTCTACATTTTTTAACCTATAATACCACACTCTCACGAAACTTCCTATAAATTTTATCCTTTTCTTGGTTCGTTATTCAAGAAGACAATCCCTACATCCTCTCAACGATTTTTTTTTCAAAGAGACTCCCTATGACATATACAACCTTTAAATTCTCCTTACGTTTGGTTTCTCCTTACCCAGTTACCAAGGGTAATCTATAATGCTTGTACTCTATTCTCAATTTTGCAATAAACAACACCACTCGTTGCAATTATAATCCTTATCCTTATAAATCACCCTATACTCTTAAAGCAGGAAATCAAACCTTACTTTCCTTTCCCTTCCAATTGGTAGCTTCTATCTCATGCCCCAGGAATCAACCACAGATTAATAACACCAGTCATTTATTTAAACTTCCTCAAGGTTCCACCTAAGTAATCAGATAGATACATCTTCCAGATATCCTTCATTCTTGACCGTCCAAACAAGTAATGGATTACAAAAGATTCGCACATCCACTGAATATCCACTTGTTCGTAACAAAATTTTATCCCTAAATAAGTAACTTCTCTGACTTCCAGGTTGAAATTAAAACCATTACAACCCAGTGGGATGCCTCACTAGACACCATCAACCAAACTTTACAAACCCAGAAAAATATAAATATTCATTCTTTTTCTATATCCGGATTCTTTATTGTTGCTACCATACTCAGCATCTTAGGAATCTGCTATGTTTATTTTAAACTTCGTCCTACTCCAGTAACTCCTGCAGCTTCTTCTGCAGTCCCTAGTATTCAGTACACCGTAGTCCAACGGGCACCGATACCCGAACCTAAGCCAACTTCTTCCATTTACCCTGGACTAGAACCCACATATTCAAATCCTCCTGAAAGAATTTCATAATTCAACTTCCTTTTCTTTTCCCTGGCAGGAGAACTCTTTAACAGGATCTTCTGTTAAAGCCACTAAGAAGAAGGAAAAGAGATATTTATTCTCTTCTTATCATTTTATCTCAAATTTTGAATTTTCAGATAAATTATATCACTCCCTTTTTTTCTTTCTGCTATTTTTTTTTCCTCACGTATGCGCAAAATCATTTTAACACATTTCAAAGTGCGTTCCTACTAAACTTATTATTTGTTTCTGATTATCTCCCTCTTTTCACATAAACACCCATATCAGTGAAACTAAAGTCCAAATCAATCCCCCTCTCCTTCGCCCCCTTTTTAACCCCAAAGTACACTCTTAAGATTTCACAAATCATTCTGATTCTATCCATGGTACCTAAAAGTTCCTCTATAAACAGTGTCCTCGAGTGAAATTTCTGGTAAGCTCAAATTTTATTTTTTTTATTTGTTTTTAAACACATCACACAAATTTTTACACCCAACCACTGTATTAAAGTGTAACTAAACTTTTCCTCTTTTGGCGTTATAGAAAGTTCGTTTACAATATCTTGTTGGAATATTTAAAATTCACTCAAATTTCCTTTTTTTCATTTGAGAACTACAAAGTTTTTTTTTTTATTTAATTTTAAAGAAACCGTGATATTGGTTTAAGTTTTCCGTTACTACAGGAACTAGACATTTTTAGTTTTTTTTTCTTGTGTTTTTCCCAACGCCTTAAATAAACTCTCTCGCGAGCCTTTTTTCTAAAGTGAATATAATTTTTGTCGCCTCTGCTTCATGTCCGATTTTCCTTTTTTAAACCACTTAGTTACATTTTTTTGTCAGCACATGACCCCATTTATTAGTGACCTATAAATTTCACTCTACTCCTATGATAATTTATATATGTAATTTTTCCTTTTACTATCTTACCAAGTTCCAGCCTTCCAATTTTATCCTAAACTTTTAATGTAAAGTTTTTTTCTTGGATGAATATTTCCTGGCCCTTTTTTGTTTCTGTACGACATACAAACTTTATAATCTTAAGAGTGAGGCTCTTAATTATAATAACCCAAAAGAGCCACAATCTTGAAACTTCCTTCTTCAACGAATAATAATAATAATAATAATAATAATAATAATAATAATAATAATAATAATAATAATAATAATAATAATAATAATAATAATAATAATAATAATAAATAATAATAATAATAAAAATAATGATCGTGCATCACTGCATCGATCTGACCTTACTTGTAATATTTTTTTTTTTTAGTTTTTATAGTTTCATATTTTATATAATTTTTGCACCCACCTAAACATCCTTTGCGCCCCAAAGAATATTACGCTAATTTCCTCCCATTTTTTTCTTTGTAATTTAATCAAGCTCCCTCACCCACGTTTTTTAGAGTATACTACTTGCTGTTGGAATTTTTATTTACACTATGATATAATTTACACTACCAACTACACTCTACACTTCAACCACCAGTATAGTCTCAACTTAAAATTTAGATTTTTTTTCTGTAAAATTATTTTTATATTATCTTGGCTCCATTTTTTTTGTTTTTAGTAAACTCTTTGCATTTATTGATTGAACCAAGAAATGTTTTTATAATTGTTAAAGTCATATTTTTTTTCCTTTTAATATACTTAAGTAATTATTTTAAAAATTTATTTTTAAATTTTTTTTTTTTTTATTTGTCAAAAAAAAAAAAAAAATTTGTTATAATAATTCTTTTTCCACCAAAAATGTTTAAATGTAAAATCATATGTCTGCCCACTTTGGATTTTCTTTTATTTATTATTTTTATTTTTGTTTTAGGCACCTATTATATCGGGATTTATGTATTGAACCTATTTAGCTGCACATTAAAGTGAAGTAGTCAGATAGCGAATTTTCATTACAAGACCTTGACCTTAAACATCGCCACAAGAAGTATTTTGGCGAAATATATATATATATATATATATATATATATATATATATATATATATATATAATATATACTATATATATATATATATATATATATATATATATATTATATATATATATATTATATATATTATATATATATATATATATATTATATAATATATATAATTATATATATATAATAGATGCCCGGAAGGTGTATTATGAAATTCTCTAAGTGGGTTAGGTTTCTTGAACTTGGCATAGGCATAGCTGTGAGAAACCAATCAGATGGGTCCTTTTGTGTAACCCTCCCGACACCAGCACGTGTTATGGTGGCATTTGTTATCATTCGTGGCATTAGCATTTACACATGCATTTCCCTTTTCACCTTCTTTCTTTTCCCTCATTTTTCATAATTTTTTCTTCCTTTCAATCCCCCTTCTTTTTTCCAGTTTTCAAATTTTTTTTTTTTTTTTTTTTTAAATTCCCAACCCATAAGTCCCTTTATTGATTTGTATAAGGATGCCCTCCCCTTTCCCATCACAGCCTCATGGGCTATTCGGTGCCTCTTCCCCGCACGAGTTTACAGTTCACCCACACTTCCTCCCCATTGATGAGGTGTACCGTTGAAAAACCGGTCATTTAGCTCAACTCTGACCGGGCGCAATTGGTAGGGAACCTAGCCCTGGCTAACCACTGGAAGCTTTCTGCACTTTGTGTGTATAACCTCGAGCTTTACGTGAAGATATAAGTGCGTGTGGTACACGGGTGGGTCACTGACGTAGAGTTCTGGGAGGATCTCCGAGGCCCACATCCACAGCCACCTAGCGGGGTGGGGTTCCGGTGGTGTGTGGGTCTCTGGACTGTGTAACCTGCTGTGGAGAGAAGGATTACCCTTCTTATGAAATATATACGCTTTTCCGGCCCATCCTGTTATTTTACGTTTATATCTCATTTGCATTATTGTTATGCCCTGCTCAATCATGGAGACGAAGTTTGTGGTAAAATTTTTTTATGGAAAGCCCTTGAACGAAAACGTTTAAACCAAGGTGAGCTGAACAACCTCAACAACAATTACCATCTATCAGGTACCAAGCCTGACCCTATCCACGGTCCCTACTACTTCTGACTGGTACCTATGAATTTGCTTTCTCTTCTAACACCTGACCAGTCCCTTTTCCGCAAAATTTCATCGATTCGTCGACCAGCAAAACCCGAACACCCTCAGGTGCCCCAACGGTCCGGGCAATCCCGCAAAGGTGCCCCCCGTAATAGTCGTTCTCATTCGTTTACTCCATATGCTGCACCCCCTCCAGGAATGTCAGCAGACATATCTTTCCAAATGTATTACACATTGCGATCCACTACCTCCAAAGCTCTTACTGAGCAACGAACCATTCTTCTCAGTAGAACACTTGAAAAAGTCCTAGGCGTTGAAGACCCTCCAGCAGGGCTTGTAGCGGGAATGGGTCCATTCCGTAAAAGCTGCTAACCGAAATCAAGTTCGCATTCTGTCATCTTAACGTCTCTCGGAAACTTCCCTCTTATTTCTACTCCTGATGAAATAAGAAACACATCTTAAAGGCCACTATTTATTGTTATGAATAGAAAGACGAAGATAAGCTGTCATTTTGGAAGAAACCAACCAGAAAAAGATTTTCCGTTAAAACGTTTATAAGATTTCCCCACCTCGCGGAAACTCACTGACAAACCAAATCCCCGTTTTCTGCTGACTTTTAATACCACTTCTCCACCTACAAAGGTCAAAATTGGGTTCACAAGTCAACAGTGTTCGCACTTTTATCCTTCGACCCAGACGTTGCTTCAAAATGTCAGACGGTTTGTCATTCCCAAAAAATACTGTAGGGGACAGGAAAACATATGCCCAATCTGCGGAAAACTATTTCACACTCCATGTGAAAATACCCCAACTGCAGAAACTGTAAAGGATCACAGTGCTTCCTCTTTCAATTGCCCGTCTTACCTGTTTGAACAGGAGGTTTTAGAGCTATTTACCATACATAAATTGAGCAGGAGAGATGCATATGCCAGCTCAATGGAAAATATCAGACAAATCAAAATCAATCTACGCACAATGTTACAGCTGCCCCCACGCCTCCGGTGTTAATACCGCTAACAACACAACCCTATCCAAATAGAACTCCTCTCTTAAATTCCGTTGAAACTCAGAGGCAAGTAATGCAACCTGTCTACCTGTACTGCCCACACTACCAACTTCTCAAAAGAGTAACAAAGCAGCCCTTGAATTCAATTCTTTCGTACCAAAAAGCTATCAACAAAACCTAAATCCGAGTTTAACTCCTCAAACAAGCTAGCAAATGAAACTAAGCTAGCTCATACAATACAAAATTTGGAAAACACTTCCTGCCAAGACACACTGTTCCCCAACTACCCAAATTGGTTAACCAAACTTATGCAAGAGGACGGTCCCTTCTTTGTCCCTTAATTCGCCCTCCCACTATTAACTAAAACCCCTGGTAAAGATGTTTCAAAACACACAGAAAGAGAATAGTCGCCAAGTTAAAGTATATTCGTTAAAATATAGAGCAACGAATTTTTAAACAAAACACAGTAACCCCAGATGTAAAAAATGCCACTGAGTGGAGAGACCTCGTCATAAGTCTATTCTGGAACAAATTGCAAAAGCTTCAAAAAGACTGTACCAAACAATCCCAGCTAATGACACAACCACCAACCAACGCATCTAATAGTCTACAAGAAAGTTTTAGTTCTTCTGATTCTTCCTAAAACTCTTCTCCCGAGTTTTCTTATCAGCTCTCTCTATAGGATTCTATACCCTTAGAAGATGAATTGGATAACAGCTCCCAAAAGGAGCTCGAGGCGATGACCCATTCTCTTTCTAAAGGCCCGCACTTCCGAGAAAGGTGAATGGAAAACTGTTTCAACGTAAACGTCTCAAACGCTCTAAGCAGCGTTCTGGGTCTGTTGGAGTCATGAAGGATAGACCCAGAGGTCCCCATTCTCCAAACAAACACTGCCCAATTTCCCAAAATCATCCGCATGATTGAAGTACTGGAAAATTTTCCAGAATCAGTCAGACCCTGCCAATTCATCGAATCCCATATTGGAAACCGATGTCGTAAACCCCAACACATTCTCAAAAAGACCATTCCCTTTCCGGTTACACCTTCCTTCCCATTTCCATGGAAACAACTTCATGTCCCTCCACATTTCTGAATCTGCTTGCCAAGCGGATTCTGATACTGCTCTCAATAAATATGAGCATTACGAATGCTCTTACTATTAACCAACCAAACCCACATAAAAATGGAGTCGGTTGAATTCAACTTATCTCGCATTCATTGTGAAGTTTTTTCACCAAATACATCTGAAAACTCTCCCCTAAAAGAGGTCATACAACCTTAAAAATCTCTGGTGTGACTACCCTTTCCCCCTAGGTTTTGTTCCCCCTCCTCACCGAGACCCACGTCTCAACCTTCCCTCTCAAGTCTCAATCTGAACCCACCTCTAACATTACTCCCAGTCACATAGAGACAATTGGCTCTAATAGACCAACATCATAATATTCATAACTCCACCATGACTACTTTTCATTCAATGGAATTCATCGTGTACTATTATCTAACTATTTCGTTGAAACTGTCAACTAATAAACATATGTAAACCAAAGTGTATATGTTTTGCAGGGACTTCGACTATGTCATCGTGACTTCATTCAACCATCAGAATATAATCGCCGTTAACTTCTATAGAATGAGGTGACAATGATAGGGAAGGGGCAGGAATACTCATTACAAATCTGTCCCCTTTTTCTCCAGTATCTCTTCCAAACCAAACTTCATGGCAGTAGCGGCAAGAATTCACTTGTCCATCGACATTACTCTATGTTCAATCCAATCTACTTAGCTCGAGTAGTGAATTTATAAGGTCGACTCAGCTGATTCTTTTTTAAAACAGCTCCCTACTTCGGTTTGTTATCCTAGGTGACTTCAACCTCCGCTACCCCCTTATGGGGGTGACTCTGTCACTTCAATCTAAGTCCAAGATCTTAATAGGATCTCCTACCCCCTTTTCCCTGGGATGCCTTAACACGGACTCCCTACATATATGAACGTTTAAATACACACACTTCTTTTGTATTGATAATTTTCTTTTGCTCCAATTTCCTTATGGATCGTTACTGGTCCCGCTTTGATTATTTATTCGGCATCGATCATTACTCATAGCATTAAATGAAGCTTAATGTCAAGGCCCAATGCAAAAAAACCCCCTCCAGCTGCTTTATGGATCGGCGGTTGGGTTCCTTTTTATCAGGCAACATCCTATCCCTCTTTCTCCTTCCAATAACCGATTTCCGGACCTGTGATGATGCCTTTTTGCTTTCCAGAAAGTAGTCCATTCTTGCAGCGAAGCTTGCATCCGCAGTCTTCCTCAGGCGGCGGTCGGCAACCCTTGGTGGTCCCCAAGAGTGCGCACAAGCCCAACCGAGAGAAGAAGAAACCTTACAGGCAATTACAAAAGACCCGTACCACCCCAAACATGATTATTTTTAAAGCAGCCGCAGCGAGATCTCGGGGAATTAATCGTCAAACGCGTAAACAATATTTCCGAACTTACATATCGACTGTTACTCCACACACTCCCCTTCCCCTTTAGTATGGAAACTGTTACACAGAAATATCTCGGTCGCTTCCAATAACTCTCACGCCATAGTCCTGGCCGTTTGGGGCCTGATATAACTGATATTTCGCTCTGCGGTGGTAGCGAATGCGTTAGGTTATAGCTTGCTAGCCATTCGAGGTCATTCCGCTACACTGAAGCCTTTCAAACTGAGAACTGACACAGCACTAGCCCAGACTTTTTCAACAGCGAAAGGGGAAGATCATACCTACAACCGTCTTTTTACACTTGCAGAGTATCAAAACTGCACTGGTAAATAGCAAAGACCTTGCTCTTGGTCCATGCTCCGTCATATCCATTCTTCGGCGTCAGCATTTTTGCTGGATTTATATAACTGATCCGGATCGAATCTTCTTTTCCATCTATTTGGACTACAGATTTTGTAATTCCTATTCCCAACTGGAAAAAGATCCGAAGTTGGCCGACAACCAAAGACCAATTTCGGCTAACTCTGTCACCCTGTAAATTAATGGAGAAAATGGTTTCTGGCGCTTACTCCCTGTCTGGAGAGCCGTCAAGCTTTCTCAAAACTTCCAATTTGGTTTCCGCAAAAATCGTTCGACTGCGACCCCTTGGTAAAACTAGACCAATTGACATCCGGGAAGCCTCTCAACTGGTGGGATGGTTCTTCGTGTCTTTTTTGACTTGAAAAAGCTTACGACACAACGTGGAGAACTGGGGTTTTCCTTAAACTCTATTCCGCTTGGTTCCGCCGGGCAACTCCCTACTTTTATATCAAATGCCCTTTTGTCACACAGATCTATCCAGTTTCGGTGCTCTTCTATTTAATTCTGTCACGCCACTTTATTACTCTGGATGAAGGCGTTCCGCAGGGTAGTGTTTTTAAGTGTACTACTACTATTTGCTCTCTGATTTAATGAAATCGTTAATGTTACTTCTATCCCAGGCGACTGTCAATTTTTCTCTCTGTGTCGATGACCTAGCATTATACATAGCCGGTACCAGGCTGCTTTTTCTCGAACGGCAACTTCAACTATCTATTGAAAATATTTCACAATGGAGCTAGCTTCCCTGGCATTCAATTTTCTCCACCAACAAAACCTCAAGCAGTGCTTTTTAAAGAAAACAGGGAATCGAAGAACTTAGCCACCCTTCTTACAGAGCGAAACGCTAACCCTTATATGGTTCAACTATTCATGTTACTTCACGGGTCAAATTCCTAGGACTCATTCTAGATGACCACCAAAACTTATGCCCCACATATCAAACACCTTAAAACAACTTGTCATCGCGCCTTGAACTATTACGTCATTGACCCTCAAAATCTTGGGGCGCTGATCGCAAGTCCCTTTTACGTCTATATATCGCCTAGTTCGATCGAAAGGCTTGACTATGGCTGTGTAGTATACTTATCAGGCCTCCCCTACTCTACTGCATCTCTTGGATCCCCCATCCAAAACGAGCGATCCGTATCTCCACTGGAGCCTCCGATCGTCTCCCCGGGTAAGCCCTTGAAGTTGAAGCCAATGTGAATCCACTCTTTCTTCGAAGAGAATACATATGCGCACAAGTTATCTTATCTTTCAAACCCCAATTACCTCTGCCTTTGACACCGATCTGCAGGAGGTGCCTCAGAATTGCTAATTACTGGCCATTTGCGAACACGGTTTCATAACATCCTTAATTTCCTTAATAACCCTCAAAAGGTGCTGCTTTTCTCATACGATGAAGGATATACACCTTGGTTATTCCCCGCCCCCACCATTTGCTTGGTCTGACCTCTCTCTCCAATAAGCATTCTGCTCTTTGGGTTAAAGACATCATTCTCTGTCTCATTCCCACAGTTCATGATGAGTTTACTCCAGTATTTACTGATGGCTCTAAAACGGGACAGTGTGGGCGCATCTGCTGTCCTTTCCTGAATTGCACTTTTCCCATCCCTCCCCCCTATGCTTCAATTTTCACAGCAGAATTAATGGCTTTATAATGATTTCGCTTTCTCGAATTCTAATCCTTAACCAAGAAACAATCCTTATGTCATTTATTTCAGATCGCTCAGCGCGCTACAAGGCTTAAAACCCCTTATTCTAAAACACAATGGTGTCTGCTGTTCCGTAACATTTCTTTCGGCTGCTCCTTTCCCGTAAGAAACAAATTATTTTTATGTTGACCCCTTCTCATGTAGGGGTAACTGGCCATGATCGCTGACAGAGAGGCCACAATGGCCACCTCCTCATTTCGGAGCTGTTCCAGGTACCCCCGGAAGCCATTCGACAAGGCTACCTCCCATCAACGATTACTATCCTGCT